>JAXCGZ010021142.1:5000-65000 GCA_037179515.1 Halocaridina rubra | reverse complement strand
TACATTCAAACGAGTAAAGAAACATTATTATGACGAAAAATGGTGTGATAATAAGGGGCTACAGCATTCAATTTTTACTTTAGGAGACAGAGTGTTTAAGGATGGCTTTTGCTCACAGGCCTTCTTCAAGCCTTATTTCGATTGTAAAATGCGGCCAAAGCTTTGCAATGGATGACCATGCATTTGCATATGAGAGGAAATGTGTTTTAGCATTGACACAGACCTAGGAAGACCCCTAATACCAAAGTAAAGACGAAAAACGGTGACAAAAAGGGTGGGAAGGGGCGGGGCGCACGTTTTATAACCGCATGCAACTTTTAGCTTAGGAAACCTGGTGTTTAAGAGTGGTTTTTGCTCACAGGCCATCTTCAAGCCTCATTTTGCTTGTAAAATACGACCAAAGCTTTGCAATGGATGACCATGCATGTGCATGTGTGAGGAAATGTGTTTTAGCATCAACACAGACCTAGGAAAACCCCTAATACCAAAGTAAAGACGAAAAAGGGTGGGAAGGGGCGGGGCGCACGTTTTACAACAGCATGCAACTTTTAGCTTAGGAAAACTGGAGTTAAGAGTGGTTTTTGCTCACAGGCCTTCTTCTTGCATCATTTCCCATGCCAACTGCCTAAATTTGAATTGCTCTATCGCTTTATTATCTGCCTTGGAATATATGGATGGATTAATGGATACTTTTCAATGACGAAATAAAGACCTAACCAAACTTAACCTAAACAGACAGATAGACAGTATGTTGCAAGGCTACAAATTACAAGAAACTCAGTTTATATATATATATATATATATATATATATATATATATATATATATATATATATATATATATATACATATATATATATATATATATATATATATATATATATATATATATATGAAAATAATATATATATATATATATATATATATATATATATATATATATATATATATATATATATATATATATATATGAAAATAATATGTATATATATATATATATATATATATATATATATATATATATATATATATATATATATATAAATAAAAATGAAAATAATATATATATATATATATATATATATATATGAAAATAATATATATATATATATATATATATATATATATATATATATATATATATATATATATATATATATATATATATATATATATATGAAAATAATATATATATATATATATATATATATATATATATATATATATATATATATATATATATATATATATATAAATAAAAATGAAAATAATATATATATATATATATATATATATATATATATATATATATATATATATATATATATATATATATATATATATATATATATATATATATATATATATATATATAAATGAAAATAATATATATATATATATATATATATATATATATATATATATATATATATATATATATATATATATATATATATATATATATATATATATATATATATATATATATATATATATATATTATATATATATATATATATATATATATATATATATATATATATATATATATATATATATATATATATATATATATATATATATATATATATATATATATATATATATATATATATATATATATATATATATATATATATATATATATATACATATAAAGCTATAAACCATTGCAAACATGGCAGGAAAAGTTGATAAGCATTATTACTCTTATAGATTAATATTTTATTTTTAGAGTTAGAGAACCCGAAAATATGGGCATGTAGACATTTTGAAGCATGTCATGTACAATCATAATAAACAATTAAAATAATATTAAGAGCTAATGAGATATCAAAAGTTTTAAAGTAGCGAAAGTTTGAATGCAGATTCTGGCAGTTTGTAGTTTTGGCACTTATCCCATCATAGTACTGGGTGCTTCAAGTTACTGTTATCTACGCAAGTCGCAGAATGCGAGTAACAATTTATGATTGTTTTCTGACTGGGGAGGGAATAATCTGTTGCTGTGAGTATCGGTATTAATAGCATGTTGTTTGTTTTTGAGTTTTGCCTTCTTGATTGTTCATTTTTGAACCATGTGCTTATTATTTTGAAAATGAGTACGTGTGAATTCACTTTATTCATCCTAAGTAAGACGACAATAACCTCCTACAGTTGGGCTCGATGAGGGGTGGCTGGCAATCGGCTCTCGATATAATATCGAGAGCATAGGAGACGCATCTCTCTGGACTGACAGCGACGCTTTGAAGGGCATCCGGATACACCCGCGTCCCACTTGTCACTACAAAACTAAACTGTCTGCCAATTTGAAGAAGCACATTCTGACGCACACAGGAAAGAAGCCCTTCACTTGTCCCTGTTGCCCTTGTGCATGTGTTCAAGGAGTCAATTTGAAATCTCACATAAGAGCACACACTGCAGAGAAGCCCTTTGCATGCTCTCAGTGTCCCTTCCAAGCATGTATGAAAACTAACTTGAAGAAGCACATATTGACACACCTCGATGATTGACAAGGCAAGAATATGCACTGACGTGTCTTCTGGGTACTGGAGTGACACGTCTTGTGTTTTTATATTTGCAAGATGCATCTACTTTCTGGAGAGAATATGAAACGTTTATGTGTTATCTGCTTTCTGGAGTGACATGTGTTCTGTTTATTTTTGCTATACATGTCAGATATTTTTATGAATTTAAAACGTTCACATGTATTCTTGGTTCTTGAGTAAAATTTTTCCTGTTATATTTTTTGCAAGTTATACCTTCTATTTCCATGGGAAAATGTAGTCTTTAAGGTTATTTAATGTTGAAATTAAACACTGAAAAGCAACACTTGTTTGAAAAATACATTTGGTAATGGAGACCTTGTTCTTAAAAAAAAAAAAAAAATCAGGCTATCTTACCAGGGATAAAATTTGTGGGAATGTAGTGACGTTTGCTTTATAATTTTCAAAAATTAGAAATTTCTATGCCAAGTACTATTTCGTATACATTATGCAAGCTATTTTTTTGCTGTTGAAATTATGATTTGATTAGAATTTCTGTTCTTCCTCCTCACTAAGGAAGAATGCAATGTGTCATGTCACTCGTTGTGAAACTGGAATAATAATAACCAGTAGCTTTATTGCTAGTGTTATGCATGATGTATTAATTATTTTAAACACCCAGTGACTGGCGTTCATGAGTTTTCTTTATATCTGTCATAGATGTACGCTACACAATAGATTCCACTTTTCAACTTTGTAGTTTACTTTCTTCATTGCTTAATTTAGAGTTATGTTTGATTAGTAAGTCAGGCGTTCCCTACAGGTGATGCTGATGGTAGACTATGAGAAGACCTTGACTGAAGAAAAAGGGCTCATTAGAAGCACTAATCGCGACACTATGCCCTCTGTCTCTCCCAAGGCCTATCGCTGCCCATATTGCTTGCATTCCTCTCTGCACACCACCAACCTGAAGACGTAATTGCGAATACACATGGGGGAAAAACCTTTCTCTTGCCGGCATTGCTCCTTTCAGGCAACCACGAAAGCTAACTTTCAAAGGCGCGTTCTGTCACAACGGAAGAGAAGATGTTGAGTTGTCGCCAGTGTTCGTATCATTCTGCTTTCAGACAAAATTTCAATATACGCACAGTAATTCAGCATTCCCAGGGACATTCTACAGTCTCCTTGGATAATTTTAGTATATTTGAATAGGATCTTTGAATATTATTTTGCAGTTTCTCAAACTTTCTCTACAGCTAAAGAATGAACTTTAGTGTATCGGCTAGTGCTTGTTTGATACCTTGACGATATGGGATACCATGTAGTAGGTTTGCCCATTTCACTAACCGCCCGTTGCAATACTACAGCTGTAGGGTCTTGTGGACTTAAATAAAAAAAAAAAATTCCATGCCTATGTCAACACCGAATATTCTTGGATATTTGTTACACATGTTTTATTATCCCTTTACATCTGACAAGTCCCCTTCTCTGTTTTTCTTTATATTTTCTTCTTGCCCCGACCCATTGAGGGTAGATTTATTTTTCTTTTGGCCCCGTCCTGGTGTCAAAATCATAAAAAAAAAGCATTTTCAAAATAGGGAAGAAATGTAGGTCAGCTGAAGGGATTAGAAGGTTGAACTTCGCTTTTCTTATTCTGGCCGGAGGAAAGGCAGCTTTAGAGTTTGACTTGAATGTGCTTTAACGCATTTCTTTATTATTATAAAACATTCGTATAAGTATGCAAACCCGAAAAAAACTTGGCGTTTTGCTAAATCGAAATATTTGTCTTTTATTATTTGAATGATTAAATTAAACGTTTATTTATATAATTACTTATGTATATACGGAAATTTTGAGGACATAAAAGCTATAATACTTTGATACATATGTAACTTCCTCTGGAAAACATGCAATTCTTTAAAGCCTCTCAATCAGTCCTTGCAAACAAAGTCAGAATTATTGATTAATGACTTCACTTATTTTTCTTAACTCTAGGAACGTCTTATAAACTTCATTAGCATGCTTTATATTGGCACAACGCAACATTTAATAATAAAGGAAGATTAATTTATATTAATTTGACATGCAAAATATTGATTATGCTCGACTTAGAGTAATTGATAGTTTTGTTTCAAGGTAGCAACATGATTGTAAGTATATATAATAATGACTAATGAAAATAGTATATTAGTAAAAGATATTACAGATGAGCGGTTAATATCTTAAAGCTATGCCTCAGCTTAAATATTGTTAATAATGTTTTGTTGTCTCAAAATTACCTGCAGAATGAATATTGAAGGAAGTATTGTCAAACGACATATGCATGCACGTTCAGAAAACACACACACACACACACACACACACACACACACACACACACACACACACACACACACACACACACACACACACACACACACACACACACACACACACACACACACACACACACACACACACACACACACACACACACACACACACACACACACACACACACACACACACACACACACACACACACACACACACACACACACACACACACACACACACACACACACACACACACACACACACACACACACACACACACACACACAGACCTTCAAGAATGCAAAGAAGTGTTCATTAGACGATACAGAACACAGGAAGAGATGGGAAAGATCAAAAACTTGTTGCAAGAGGCAAGAAGGTTAAATGATGAAAGAAATGAAGAAGAGAAGAAAAATTTTCGTTACGGAATACTTCCAGACAAAGGGGAGATAAAGAAGATAATGACAGAAGATCAGGGGATGGGGCCTCATTAAGATTGTTATACACAAATGCTGATGGATTAGCTGGTAAGGCAGTAGAATTAAAAGATAGGATTCACAACAGTAAGGCAGATATAGTAGCAATTACAGAGACTAAGTTGAGTGAGGACATAAACAGTGTCACAGTTTTTCCTAAGGGCTTCAGAATACTAAGGGTCGAAAGCTCTAAGAGGACTGGTGGAGGGATAGCACTGCTCATAAGTGAGAGGATTCAAGTTGAAGAGATAAACTTGGCTATAGAAAGTGAGTTCAGGGAATTTCTTGTTGCTCGCATAAATACTGGGTCAGAGAGCATTATAATAACTGTTGTATACAACCCACCAAGGAACCAAAATAGGCTTGAAATTTATGAGGAAAGTCATATAGGTACGATTGAAGTCATAAACTCAGTTGTTAACATGGCGCGGGAGAAAAAATGTAGGATTTTGATTATGGGAGACTTTAAGCATAAAGAGATAGATTGGATAAATCTTGACCCACACAGTGGTGAGGACTCCTTTGGGGCAAGATTCCTAGATTGCGTACAAGGGAATTTCCTACACCAACATGTAATGGAACCAACAAGAGCCAGGGGTGGGGATGAGCCATCGCTACTTGATCTGGTGTTCACAGATAATGTGTTGGATATTGAAAATATTGAGTATGAACCACCAATTGGAAAGAGTGACCACTGTGTGTTGTTGATGGAGTATATCATTGAAGACATTCTTCCTGAGAGTAGAGGCACTGAGGACATGAGGAGGAACTATCCGAAAGGAGATTACATCAAAATGAATGAGCTTTTTGCAGTTATTGACTGGAGAACCTTATTTTACAACAAATCTGTACAAGAAATGTATGACATCTTTTGTGAGAAATATGGGAAGATTGTAGATTGCTGCATACCTGTCACCAAAGTAGGTGTAATTCATGCCAGAGAGAAATGGTTCGATAATGGGTGTAAAAGAGCTAAGGAGTGGAGAGACAAATGCTGGAAAAGGTATAGGAGGAGAAAAAACATAAATGCCTGGCAAACCTACAAAAGAGCAAGAAATGACTACCTAAGTAGAAGGAGAGAGGCAGAGAAAGATTATGAGAGGGACATCACCAGGAAGGCGAAAGAAAATCCCAAGCTTTTCCACAGCTTTATCAGAGGAAAACTGAAGGTAAAAGAACAGGTTTTAAGGCTAAAGAGAGCGGATGGAAGCATCACTGAGACGGACGAAGAGATCTGCAAAGAATTGAACAAGGAGTTTCAGTCAGTATTTACAGTAGAAAATACCCCACCCCCTCAGATTGCAGTGATAGAAGCTCAAGGGCCGGTATTAGAGAACATCAACCTTACAGCCACAGAGGTATGCAAAGCGCTGATGGATTTAGATGTTCATAAAGCTACAGGTCCTGATGACATATCCCCTCATGTGCTTAAAAAATGCGCAAACACAATATCAGTGGCACTAAGTATCATATTTAAGGAGTCATTGGAGTCGGGGGAGATTCCAAGATGCTGGAAACAAGCAAATGTGATACCTATCTTCAAAAAGGGAAGGAGGGATACGGCTCTGAACTATAGACCAGTTTCCTTGACCAGCATAGTTTGCAAAGTTATGGAGAAACTACTAAGGAAACATATCTCTCTTCACTTGGAATCCTTCAACTTTTTGTCAGTGAGGCAACATGGCTTCAGAGAAGGAAGATCAACAGTAACAAACTTATTAGAATTTTATGATGAGGTAAGCCAAATCTTACAGGAAAGAGAGGGCTGGGCAGATTGCATATTCCTAGACTTCCAGAAAGCGTTTGACACTGTTCCACATGGGAGACTTATTAGGAAGCTGCAATCAATGGCTAGAATAGGTGGAAATGTCTTGGAATGGATAAAAACTTACTTAGAAGGAAGGGAACAGAGGGTTAGAGTAAGACACTCAGTGTCTGAATGGAGAAGAGTTAGTAGTGGAGTTCCACAGGGTTCAGTTTTAGGGCCACTTTTGTTCCTTGTATATGTAAATGACCTACCAGAGTCTGTAAATTCATTCATGAATATGTTTGCAGATGATGCAAAGATTGTGAAGAAAGTAAAAAACGAGAACAATGGTAGAGAACTTCAGGAGGATCTAAATAATCTGCATGAGTGGTCAGAAAAGTGGCTAATGAAATTCAATACCTCAAAATGTAAGGTAATGAGAATGGGTACAAGTGCAAGAAGGCCCAAGCTTGACTACTCGGTGGCTGGAGTACAACTTCAGGAGACAGAAAATGAGAGAGATCTAGGAGTAAACATATTGGCAGATTTGTCTCCAGAAATACATATAAATGGCGTAGTAAGGGCAGCATATGCATTCTTATCAAATGTAAGGGTAGCCTTCAGGCACATGGACAAGGAAATGTTCAGAAATATTTATGTAACCTATGTGAGGCCAAAACTCGAATATGCAGCCCCCTTTTGGAATCCGCACTTGAAAAAGCACATAGCTAAGCTTGAAAAAGTTCAAAGACATGCCACAAAACTGGTGCCAGAAATACGCAATCTCGGTTATGATGAGAGGCTGAGGGAATTAGACTTGCCATCACTCGAAGCTAGAAGAGTAAGGGGGGATATGGTGACAGTCTTTAAATTCCTTCATGGTTATGATAGAGTGGATAGGGATCGATATTTCGATATGGCTGGCTCTAGAACTAGAGGTCATAGTTTGAAGCTTTGGAAGAAAACTTGTTTGCAGGATGTAAGGAAATACTTTTTCAGTGTAAGAGTAGTTGATAATTGGAATTCGCTAAGCGAGGAGGTAGTTAATGCTACCTCAATCCATAGTTTTAAGGACAGGTATGATAAGTATCACTAAGTCTAAAAATGGAACCGATCAGGAGACGGGAAGATACGAGCTTTGGGCTCTTTCCCGTAAACACAATTAGGTAATCACAATTAGGTAATCACAGAATATGCAGATTGCATATTCCTAGACTTCCAGAAAGCGTTTGACACTGTTCCACATGGGGAGACTTATTAGGAAGCTGCAAGCAATGGCTAGAATAGGTGGAAATGTCTTGGAATGGATAAAAACTTACTTAGAAGGAAGGGAACAGAGGGTTAGAGTAAGACACTCAGTGTCTGAATGGAGAAGAGTTAGTAGTGGAGTTCCACAGGGTTCAGTTTTAGGGCCACTTTTGTTCCTTGTATATGTAAATGACCTACCAGAGTCTGTAAATTCATTCATGAATATGTTTGCAGATGATGCAAAGATTGTGAAGAAAGTAAAAAACGAGAACAATGGTAGAGAACTTCAGGAGGATCTAAATAATCTGCATGAGTGGTCAGAAAAGTGGCTAATGAAATTCAATACCTCAAAATGTAAGGTAATGAGAATGGGTACAAGTGCAAGAAGGCCCAAGCTTGACTACTCGGTGGCTGGAGTACAACTTCAAGAGACAGAAAATGAGAGAGATCTAGGAGTAAACATACTGGCAGATTTGTCTCCAGAAATACATATAAATGGCGTAGTAAGGGCAGCATATGCATTCTTATCAAATGTAAGGGTAGCCTTCAGGCACATGGACAAGGAAATGTTCAGAAATATTTATGTAACCTATGTGAGGCCAAAACTCGAATATGCAGCCCCCCTTTGGAATCCGCACTTGAAAAAGCACATAGCTAAGCTTGAAAAAGTTCAAAGACATGCCACGAAACTGGTGCCAGAAATACGCAATCTCGGTTATGATGAGAGGCTGAGGGAATTAGACTTGCCATCACTCGAAGCTAGAAGAGTAAGGGGGGATATGGTGACAGTCTTTAAATTCCTTCATGGTTATGATAGAGTGGATAGGGATCGATATTTCGATATGGCTGGCTCTAGAACTAGAGGTCATAGTTTGAAGCTTCGGAAGAAAACTTGTTTGCAGGATGTAAGGAAATACTTTTTCAGTGTAAGAGTAGTTGATAATTGGAATTCGCTAAGCGAGGAGGTAGTTAATGCTATCTCAATCCATAGTTTTAAGGACAGGTATGATAAGTATCACTAAGTCTAAAAATGGAACCGATCAGGAGACGGGAAGATACGAGCTTTGGGCTCTTTCCCGTAAACACAATTAGGTAATCACAATTAGGTAATCACACACACACACACACACACACACACACGAAAAAGTGACCACTGTGTGTTGTTGATGGAGTATATCATTGAAGACATTCTTCCTGAGAGTAGAGGCACTGAGGACATGAGGAGGAACTATCCGAAAGGAGATTACATCAAAATGAATGAGCTTTTTGCAGTTATTGACTGGAGAACCTTATTTTACAACAAATCTGTGCAAGAAATGTATGACATCTTTTGTGAGAAATATGGGAAGATAGTAGATTGCTGCATACCTGTCACCAAAGTAGGTGTAATTCATGCCAGAGAGAAATGGTTCGATAATGGGTGTAAAAGAGCTAAGGAGTGGAGAGACAAATGCTGGAAAAGGCATAGGAGGAGAAAAAACATAAATGCCTGGCAAACCTACAAAAGAGCAAGAAATGACTACCTAAGTAAAAGGAGAGAGGCAGAGAGAGATTATGAGAGGGACATCACCAGGAAGGCTAAAGAAAATCCCAAGCTTTTCCACAGCTTTATCAGAGGAAAACTGAAGGTAAAAGAACAGGTTTTAAGGCTAAAGAGAGCGGATGGAAGCATCACTGAGATGGACGAAGAGATCTGCAAAGAATTGAACAAGGAGTTTCAGTCAGTATTTACAGTAGAAAATACCCCACCCCTCGGATTGCAGTGATAGAAGCTCAAGGGCCGGTATTAGAGAACATCAACCTTACAGCCACAGAGGTATGCAAAGCGCTGATGGATTTAGATGTTCATAAAGATACAGGTCCTGATGACATATCCCCTCATGTGCTTAAAAAATGCGCAAACACAATATCAGTGGCACTAAGTATCATTTTTAAGGAGTCACTGGAGTCGGGGGAGATTCCAAGATGCTGGAAACAAGCAAATGTGATACCTATCTTCAAAAAGGGAAGGAGGGATACGGCTCTGAACTATAGACCAGTTTCCTTGACCAGCATAGTTTGCAAAGTTATGGAGAAACTACTAAGGAAACATATCTCTCTTTACTTGGAATCCTTCAACTTTTTGTCAGTGAGGCAACATGGCTTCAGAGAAGGAAGATCAACAGTAACAAACTTATTAGAATTTTATGATGAGGTAAGCCAAATCTTACAGGAAAGAGAGGGCTGGGCAGATTGCATATTCCTAGACTTCCAGAAAGCGTTTGACACTGTTCCACATGGGAGACTTATTAGGAAGCTGCAATCAATGGCTAGAATAGGTGGAAATGTCTTGGAATGGATAAAAACTTAGAAGGAAGGGAACAGAGGGTTAGAGTAAGACACTCAGTGTCTGAATGGAGAAGAGTTAGTAGTGGAGTTCCACAGGGTTCAGTTTTAGGGCCACTTTTGTTCCTTGTATATGTAAATGACCTACCAGAGTCTGCAAATTCATTCATGAATATGTTTGCAGATGATGCAAAGATTGTGAAGAAAGTAAAAAACGAGAACAATGGTAGAGAACTTCAGGAGGATCTAAATAATCTGCATGAGTGGTCAGAAAAGTGGCTAATGAAATTCAATACCTCAAAATGTAAGGTAATGAGAATGGGTACAAGTGCAAGAAGGCCCAAGCTTGACTACTCGGTGGCTGGAGTACAACTTCAAGAGACAGAAAATGAGAGAGATCTAGGAGTAAACATACTGGCAGATTTGTCTCCAGAAATACATATAAATGGCGTAGTAAGGGCAGCATATGCATTCTTATCAAATGTAAGGGTAGCCTTCAGGAACATGGACAAGGAAATGTTCAGAAATATTTATGTAACCTATGTGAGGCCAAAACTCGAATATGCAGCCCCCTTTTGGAATCCGCACTTGAAAAACATGCCACGAAACTGGTGCCAGAAATACGCAATCTCGGTTATGATGAGAGGCTGAGGGAATTAGACTTGCCATCACTCGAAGCTAGAAGAGTAAGGGGGGATATGGTGACAGTCTTTAAATTCCTTCATGGTTATGATAGAGTGGATAGGGATCGATATTTCGATATGGCTGGCTCTAGAACTAGAGGTCATAGTTTGAAGCTTCGTAAGAAAACTTGTTTGCAGGATGTAAGGAAATACTTTTTCAGTGTAAGAGTAGTTGATAATTGGAATTCGCTAAGCGAGGAGGTAGTTAATGCTATCTCAATCCATAGTTTTAAGGACAGGTACGATAAGTATCACTAAGTCTAAAAATGGAACCGATCAGGGGACGGGAAGATACGAGCTTTGGGCTCTTTCCCGTAAACACAATTAGGTAATCACAATTAGGTAATCACACACACACACACGTGGTCCTGAGGATATTGTAAACATACACCAACTAGGTAAATATTCGAGGGAAGGAAAGCCGAGACCAACAAAAGTAACCTTTGAGAGAGGGGAAACATGTAGGGAAATATTGTTGAGAAAAAAAGTCTAAAAGACCTTCAAGAATGCAAAGAAGTGTTCATTAGACGATACAGAACACAGGAAGAGATGGGAAAGATCAAAAACTTGTTGCAAGAGGCAAGAAGGTTAAATGATGAAAGAAATGAAGAAGAGAAGAAAAATTTTCGTTACAGAATACTTCCAGACAAAGGGGAGATAAAGAAGATAATGACAGAAGATCAGGGGATGGGGCCTCATTAAGATTGTTATACACAAATGCTGATGGATTAGCTGGTAAGGCCGTAGAATTAAAAGATAGGATTCACAACAGTAAGGCAGATATAGTAGCAATTACAGAGACTAAGTTGAGTGAGGACATAAACAGTGTCACAGTTTTTCCTAAGGGCTTCAGAATACTAAGGGTTAAAAGATCTGAGAGGACTGGTGGAGGGATAGCACTGCTCATAAGTGAGAGGATTCAAGTTGAAGAAATAAACTTGGCTATAGAAAGTGAGTTCAGGGAATTTCTTGTTGCTCGCATAAATACTGGGTCAGTGAGCATTATAATAACTGTTGTATACAACCCACCAAGGAACCAAAATAGGCTTGAAATTTATGAGGAAAGTCATATAGGTACTATTGAAGTCATAAACTCAGTTGTTAACATGGCACGGGAGAAAAAATGTAGGATTTTGATTATGGGTGACTTTAATCATAAAGAGATAGATTGGATAAATCTTGACCCACACAGTGGTGAGGACTCATTCGGGGCAAGATTCCTAGATTGCGTACAAGGGAATTTCCTACACCAACATGTAATGGAACCAACAAGAGCCAGGGGTGGGGATGAGCCATCACTACTTGATCTAGTGTTCACAGATAATGTGTTGGATATTGAAAATATTGAGTATGAACCACCAATTGGAAAGAGTGACCACTGTGTGTTGTTGATGGAGTATATCATTGAAGATATTCTTCCTGAGAGTAGAGGCACTGAGGACATGAGGAGGAACTATCCGAAAGGAGATTACATCAAAATGAATTAGCTTTTTGCAGTTATTGACTGGAGAACCTTATTTTACAACAAATCTGTACAAGAAATGTATGATATCTTTTGTGAGAAATATGGGAAGATAGTAGATTGCTGCATATCTGTCACCAAAGTAGGTGTAATTCATGCCAGAGAGAAATGGTTCGATAATGGGTGTAAAAGAGCTAAGGAGTGGAGAGACAAATGCTGGAAAAGGCATAGGAGGAGAAAAAACATAAATGCCTGGCAAGCCTACAAAAGAGCAAGAAATGACTACCTAAGTAAAAGGAGAGAGGCAGAGAGAGATTATGAGAGGGACATCACCAGGAAGGCTAAAGAAAATCCCAAGCTTTTCCACAGCTTTATCAGAGGAAAACTGAAGGTAAAAGAACAGGTTTTAAGGTTAAAGAGAGCGGATGGAAGCATCACTGAGACGGACGAAGAGATCTGCAAAGAATTGAACAAGGAGTTTCAGTCAGTATTTACAGTAGAAAATACCCCACCCCTCGGATTGCAGTGATAGAAGCCCAAGGGCCGGTATTAGAGAACATCAACCTTACAGCCACAGAGGTATGCAAAGCGCTGATGGATTTAGATGTTCATAAAGCTACAGGTCCTGATGACATATCCCCTCATGTGCTTAAAAAATGCGCAAACACAATATCAGTGGCACTAAGTATCATATTTAAGGAGTCACTGGAGTCGGGGGAGATTCCAAGATGCTGGAAACAAGCAAATGTGATACCCATCTTCAAAAAGGGAAGGAGGGATACGGCTCTGAACTATAGACCAGTTTCCTTGACCAGCATAGTTTGCAAAGTTATGGAGAAACTACTAAGGAAACATATCTCTCTTCACTTGGAATCCTTCAACTTTTTGTCAGTGAGGCAACATGGCTTCAGAGAAGGTAGATCAACAGTAACAAACTTATTAGAATTTTATGATGAGGTAAGCCAAATCTTACAGGAAAGAGAGGGCTGGGCAGATTGCATATTCCTAGACTTCCAGAAAGCGTTTGACACTGTTCCACATGGGAAACTTATTAGGAAGCTGCACTCAATGGCTAGAATAGGTGGAAATGTTTTGGAATGGATAAAAGCTTACTTAGAAGGAAGGGAACAGAGGGTTAGAGTAAGACACTCAGTGTCTGAATGGAGAAGAGTTAGTAGTGGAGTTCCACAGGGTTCAGTTCTAGGGCCACTTTTGTTCCTTGTATATGTAAATGACCTACCAGAGTCTGTAAATTCATTCATGAATATGTTTGCAGATGATGCAAAGATTGTGAAGAAAGTAAAAAACGAGAACAATGGTAGAGAACTTCAGGAGGATCTAAATAATCTGCATGAGTGGTCAGAAAAGTGGCTAATGAAATTCAATACCTCAAAATGTAAGGTAATGAGAATGGGTACAAGTGCAAGAAGGCCCAAGCTTGACTACTCGGTGGCTGGAGTACAACTTCAAGAGACAGAAAATGAGAGAGATCTAGGAGTAAACATACTGGCAGATTTGTCTCCAGAAATACATATAAATGGCGTAGTAAGGGAAGCATATGCATTCTTATCAAATGTAAGGGTAGCCTTCAGGCACATGGACAAGGAAATGTTCAGAAATATTTATGTAACCTATGTGAGGCCAAAACTCGAATATGCAGCCCCCTTTTGGAATCCGCACTTGAAAAAGCACACAGCTAAGCTTGAAAAAGTTCAAAGACATGCCACGAAACTGGTGCCAGAAATACGCAATCTCGGTTATGATGAGAGGCTGAGGGAATTAGACTTGCCATCACTCGAAGCTAGAAGAGTAAGGGGGGATATGGTGACAGTCTTTAAATTCCTTCATGGTTATGATAGAGTGGATAGGGATTGATATTTCGATATGGTTGGCTCTAGAACTAGAGGTCATAGTTTGAAGCTTCGTAAGAAAACTTCTATGCAGGATGTAAGGAAATACTTTTTCAGTGTAAGAGTAGTTGATAATTGGAATTGGCTAAGCGAGGAGGTAGTTAATGCTATCTCAATCCATAGTTTTAAGGACAGGTACGATAAGTATCACTAAGTCTAAAATGGAACCGATCAGGAGACGGGAAGATACGAGCTTTGGGCTCTTTCCCGTAAGCACAATGAGGTAATCACAATTAGGTAATCACACACACACACACCTTTTTAGTAGATTTGTGTTCAGGTTATGCACAAATACGATGTTTCATTTTTTTTTTTTTTACACCAAATCCTGAATACATTATTTAGTGCCACTAATCTTCGAGCAATGACAGTCTATTTAAAAGAGAAATGCTAAATGAATATACATATTGAGTTAAAAATAAAATTATAAACAAGCTATAAATAAGTAATTTAATACATCAAATTAAGTAAATATTCAATTTGAACAGAATGATTATCTAATTACTGTATTTTTCTCATTTTGTTATCAAGGATTATTTTTGGCCGTCAAGATACTGAAGGGCCAGAGAGCTTCATTGTCATCACAAAGGGAGGCTCTCGCACTTACCATTAGACCTCATGTTCATCTGACTTCCACATTAGCTGTTGTTACCTCTACTGACAATAAGAATTATGCTAGAATTCAATGGGCATCACACAAGGTAAAACCAAAGGTTAGCACGTTTTCATTGCATAAAATGTCCTTCTTTCACTGTACTTTTGTCAACCTCTTGGTGTTTGAAACTTGGCCTTGTAAGTACTCATGTTTGCTGTTTTATGTCGGTATTAATTCCCATTGTGGGGGATGGATGCAGAGAGGCTGAAGATAGGCTGTCTGCCCTTTCTACACCCCATAGTGGGTTTGATCGCAGGTTTGTTACTTTCTGAGTCAAGTGCGGTCCCCTGGCCCTGTTAGGTCTCTAAAAACAGTTATGTTCGTTTCAGTATTTATCATTGAGATGAATCCATACTCTAGGCATATGGCAAATGTTATTGATAGTCATAACTCATAGCCTCTTCCTAATATCTAGGCCTATTTTCATTTGCCTTTGTGTTATATTAAATTTACTGTATATTAACAGGATGAAATTGTATTGGTACAGTCTCTATTATCATTGTTTGGGCTGTCGACTACAGATATCCATTGCCCAGAGAGTAATGATTACGATTATGCAAAACCTGGCCCAAAGTGGTCATGGGTGGTCAGTGAGTTGTGCACACCATATACATTACTCTCTCTCATAGATGACACGGACTTAACATTGACAACGAGAGATAAAATAAGGTGGGTGTCTTCTCTTGAAAGATGTTGGTGAACTCTAATCACATTGTGCTTGCATATTATCATCAGTTTACTTATGATATGGATGTTAAACTGACAGAGGGGGAGATTATAATACTTCATCAACATAATGAAATTAGTGTTTTAAAACTTCTGTATGCCACGTGTTGGATATTGTTCTTAAATAGTTTGATGGCGATGAGAGGAAAATCGAGAAGTACTCTCCTTTTACAATTGTGTGAGAGTAGTTCATAATTTATAGTCAACATCTTGTGTTGTCCTTTGAGTTTTTTTTTTTACGCTTCGCCCCCTAAAGGAGGGGGGCTAGAATACTTCTTCCGTGTCGTAAGAGTCGCCTAAACGGGACGGAGCGAGGGGACTGGGAACCCCTTCTCTGTAATTTCTCTTCCCAAAGAGTCAGAGCATTTCGCCTTAAATCAGCTACTCCCCTTACAGGAGGAAAATGGCTCATGTATAATAACAGTTTAAGTTTTATGTGTTACTATTTGCCCCCATTTGGGGATGGTCACAGATGGACTGAAGCTGGGGAATTAAGGCTGGATGCCAGTCCTGTTACCCCGCCGTGGGCTCCATTATAGGTTCATCACCTCCCAAGTTCAGCACTCTACCTGCTATGCTGTTGCCGTATGACGGACTGATTATGAAACATAGCTAGTCTCATCTAAGGAATCTCTCAATATTTGTTTTTTCTTATTTTTATAGTTCAGTGTCGGCTTACATAAACAATACAAGTGTAAATACTTCTGCGATGCTTTTCTTTTATGAATTTGTTTAAAAAAAATCAAAAGACGAAAAATTAGTAAATAAGTGATGTAGTAATTATTTGGAGCACATAAGAGGATACTGAGGCGACACTGGTGCAAATTTTCTTCAAAGTACAGATTTAGCGGGGAAATAGCAAGTGGCTTATCATACTTGCATGCACAAGGACTTATGCACTTGGATGTTAAGCCTGCAAATGTTCTTGTGACCCGAGATGGCCATCTGAGACTCGCTGATTATGGCTGTTGTTCTCCATTAGATGAGGATATTACTGACCAAGTTAGTATTTCCATTATGTTGTTCATAATGCATACAATTTCCTAGAGAAATCTGAGGTAAGCAGAATATGTTTAGCTGTTCCATGTAATTATTTGCTTTTAATGAATCACATATTTCTCTCGTTTTTTATTTAGAATAAGCACTTGTAACAGTGTATAGGTTTGTTCTCAGTTTTGTTTTAAGTTGCTCACTGCATATGACTGCAATTCCTATTATTTTTTTGCTCCTTGCATGCTTACCTAATATAATTTGCATTCCTTACAGCTAAAAATCTAACTTCCAGCTTTGTGTATTTTGAGCCCTCTGTTGCCTCGGCATAATTCAAGCTATTTCTAATACAAAGTACAGGTAAATTCTAATTTAGCACAACTTTAAGTATTTTTAAGCTCCTAGTCACAGTTTCCTTGGAATAATTCAAGCTATTTTTAATGCAAAAGCATCATTTATTGACTTTTAAAATGCCTTTGAAAGCACGTGCTTGGTACCGTGAGCTACCAAGCACCGGAGGTTCTACGAGGTAAGGGAGGTTCTGATCGTAGTGATGTTTTCTCACTGGGTGTCACAATGTGGCATCTGTTGACCCTAGTGCCACCTTACCATGGTCTTCATCCTCATGTTGTCTTGTACAAGGTAAGTACGCACACTTACACATATAAAATTACTACTTAAACAATTTCCTTTGAATGAATACTTTAATGGTAATGATTAAATGATTACTTCAACAATATCCATTGACTCTTAATATCATACTTTTAAGGACTTATTTATTACTTCAATAATTTCTTTTGAATGAATGCGTTAGACATAATTATTACTGCAACAATTTCTTTTGACTAAATACTTACCGCTTAACGATTAATTATTTACTTCAACAATTTTCTTTTCCTGAATACCCGGCCGTTAAAGGCTTAATCATTACTTCAACAATTTCTATTGACTAAACACTTGCCGTTTAAGGATTAATTATTACTTCAACAATCTCTGACTGAATACTCTACCGCTCTAAAGGCTTTTATATTACTTCAGTAATTTCTTTTTACTGAATACTTTACCATTTCGGGTTTAATAATCTTCATATATGAATAAAGACCAACATAAACATTTATTACTGATATGCAACTAGGAAAGAAGAATAATGCAGCTCAAAGACAGGCCACATACAATTCTATTTAGCTAAATAAACTAAACAAAATATGATATTCATCAATGTCACGTAGACTTGGTATGCATACATACCCACATATATATGCTTGATATTTCTTTATATATTTTTTTTATATCTTAATGGGCATCATGCTGTCAATCCTGAACGTGATAAAGAATCAGCAAGTAACATTTCACTTCTTTTTTTGTGTTTTATTTGTACATCATATTGCAAAATTCCCATGAGAAGACCCTGTAGCCTTCTGAAGGCTTTCTCTAATAGTTTGTGATCAGTTTCTACAATATGTTTCCTACCAAAAGTATATTGATGGAATTGCTCAAGAGCAACTACAATTTAAAGTTCTTCTTTCTCAATTTGCGCATAATGAGTTTGTCACGGTCAACGCTCAACTTGCATATGCAATAAGTTTACCAGACGGCATTAAAGCTGTACTAGCCTTCTGGCTTGTACAGTGGTAATGCGCTGGCCTCGCATTCGCGAGGTCGACAGATCGGTTCCCGTTCAGGACCGAGAGTATAGTCTGTTTACTGGGAAGGTTACTGCTGTGGTTGAACACCACAGTGGGGGGTTGGGGCTTGCACCGGCTGACGCCCGCCAGAGCAGGGGCGATGCCTCTGATAGAAGGGCTAAAACCGCAAACATTAACTTTTTTAAACTTTAAACATTTCTGTGAAGCCTCACACTTGATGACAGTCATCATTTGTATTATAGTACTGCAAGACAAGTGCAGTAGAATGAAGTTTTTTAATTCTTCCAAATACGTTATGATGATCATCAGTCCATTTCCGTACAATATATCAACGTGGAATTGATTGTTCCATCAATTCTGGCAAATTAGGTAAAAATTTTGCTAAATAAGCATAATTGCAATTTTTTTTTAACCCAATAACATCTGTTGGAGGATTCATGTTCAAAATTGTTTCCACTTTTTGGGATCAGGCATCAAATTACAAGTTACCTTATGGTCAAAAAGGAAATCTCAGACTTTTTTAGTTTAATCTTGGGATTATTTAATTTTATGCTTATTCTCTATATCTACTTAACAATTTTAGCAATATAATATCATGGCCTTTCTCTGCTTGCTAATGATTATCAAAGCCATATACTGTATAAATATATCATCAGCTACACATGCAATACCTTCCAACCATCTCGTGCTATTTGAAATTTCTTTTGGAAGATTTCACTGCTTAAAGCCAAACCAAAGCTCAACCTTGGCCATCTATATCTACCTCATAGCATTTGAAAAGTTGTTACCTTACTTGATTCTTTATCAAACAAACCTTGCCAATAGCCATTATTAAGCTCGAAATTAGAAAATAAAATATAACTTTGGCTCAATTAATACATCCCCTAATTAGGGATTGCATGGAACTCTTAACTTTAATGCTTTCTTCAATATTAGAGGGTCTATACACACATTTATATCCCCATTATTCTTTTTTGCAGTAACCATTCTGCCAACCCAGTCTTTTGGTTCACCAGCTTTACATACAATATTTTTTTCTTGTCCATCCTTTCCTGATACTGTATATGATTTACCTTTTCCTTTTGACTAACTGGAAGTCGGCATGAAATTATTGCAACAGCTTGTACACAACTGTTAAAAGTTAAATACACACTACCTAGAAGAGAGCCAAATTCATCATTAGAAACAACAGCATATTTAGAGAAAATGTAATTTACAGCACAAATGTCCTCCTAGTTCACTGTGATGTGACCTATTTGTTCTGACGTTCTCTTACCTAAGAGAGGTGTATGCTCTTCACCAATAACAAACTTCCAATGAATATTTTTTCTTATTTTTACAATTTTCAGTAACAATTCTACATTTGCCAATGTGTTTCATCGTTGAGAAAGACCAGGCCTCAAGTATTGTATCACAATGGCTTAAAATGTGCTTAGGTACATATATAATAAGTATTATATTAATACTGACACCACTGTTGACTTGAAAATGCACTATTGTTTCATTAACTTCCATTTCAGCAGATATTAATTTAATATGCATAGGTTTAATATTTACTCTGAGGACATACTCCACACTGGAATCATCAGAATTGTGTGTCCTTTTCCACTACTACTTATTTACATTATTAGTATTAGGCCTATTCTTGCTCGACCAAAGAGGACACTTTGCAGCAAAATAATTCAAATTTCCACATTTTGCACACTTCCCCATATGAAGGGTAAATAGTTTTTGACCACACGTGCCTTTAGTCACAAAATTTACTTAAACTTTCACTTTAACCATTTGGGTCGCAAACAACTGGGTCTTTTTTTTTTTACTTTGGCGAATATTTGTGTGTACACTGTACTTCTTAGGCCTACAACCCAGCTTTCGTGCTGTCCCACAGTTGTTCTTTTAATAGATGTACATCTGCTTTGTGAAGCTTGAAAATTTGTAAAAGTGTCATAAGTTCTCTTCAGGTCGAAATCTTCAGCATCAATATTTTTTTTCTCAAGTCCTCATCCCTACGTCCGAAAGCAATTTGCTCTCTTAGAGCTTTGTCTTTTTCATTGCCATAATTACATTCCTTAATTAGACTCATACGTATAGTAATGTAGGATTCTAGAGACTCGCCTAGTACATGTCTAATGCAGCAAGATGAGGATAATACTTACGAAGGGTTTGCCACTTCAGGATCACTAGGAGAAGGAGAATCTAAAGACTTGTAGACGTCCAGCAGCTCATTTCCGCCAGCTGTCAGCAGTAATCCGACCTGCACATCATTCAATTTGCCTCCATTATTTGGTTGCTTTTAGATACAACTCGAGTTTTTTGTTATGACGATCTCCAGGCGCTCTCACGGTCACCACACACAGAGGCAGCCTGCTGGGGGGGGGGGCCTCACATGGGCATCATCAGTTGACATTTTCTCTGCCCATTGCTGGCCTCGTCTCAGGAGCATGATATGAGAAGGAGCTCACTGGGAATGCGATGAGTCTCACATGTGCTAAAGTAAAGCATCGGATAGTGACGCCTGTACCCTTTAATTTCTTACTTCACCTTCCACAATATTATGGTAATTTCACCACCACTGCCATCATGTTTCTTAATACAAGATGGTCTCTGAGGACAGAACTATATTTATTGCGCACAGAACACTTGCATAAATAAACACTGTCGTTTCTGGGGAGCCAAATTTGTGCTTCGTACTAGACTATATAGAAATCCTATTGCAACACTTGAGCTGGCATACTATACAAATAATTTAGTAATTCTGTATTCTAAGTTGCTGTATGCATTCCATGAACTTTTCACATCATCTTTCTTGCATGGCATTATTTGGCAGAATATTGTTAGGTTTTCTGCTTTTTTTTCTTCTGAATTGAATATCAGAACGCAAGAGTTTGAAGGTCTGCTGTATTTGCTTATCATTTATCTTTTTTGGTGTCTTTCTTTCCCGAGTTTTTCTTTAATAGCAACCCTAATCGTAATGGTTCCCATTCTGTGAATAGTATATTAAGCAGCAAAATGCTTCTTCACAATTGAAGCTTTCTCAGTGATATTAATCAACATTTTGGTTAGACTGTGGTCTTCTTTTAATTTTGGGAACTATGTCATTCTAAGTTGGCAATTGGATATTCTATCACACTGACAAACAACTTTGTCTAGTTGTCATAAAATATGACCAAATGAAGAGAGGGGTATGTAAGATGTAATATAGAATATTATATATAGAGGATTAATACACTACTTACAAATATTGATGAGTCTGGGCTATTTCATGATATAGAACTTGGATGTAGCTGATATATTGTTTAGTTACATTGCCAACATGAAAATTGATGCATTTGCTAATTAAGCATTAAACTAAATATTAAATTTATATTTTTTTAATTTTTGCCATAATCTTACTCTGCATTGTCAAGAAACAAAGATTATGGAAGAGATGGATAAAAAAAAATCGAAATATTCATTCCATAGCTGACTGCCAAATTTAGTCAGGCTTGATATAATTCATCTCCGAATACAGTGAAAATTGTCAACACATCCGCATCATGAGAACAAGGTTGTACAATATTCTTTAGCAATTATAGAGTAATAGGGAATTATAAAAGAAAAATCTAAATAAAACTGGGTGGACCAAAAATCTGAATTTGGATTAACATTTTTCATAATATTTCCAGGTGACAAGTTTACGTCACAGACCTAATAACCACTACACCCCTACAATGACCTATACATTACTTGAAGAATTGTGGCTCCATATAATAGAACGATGTTGGTCGGATGATCCAGTATTAAGGCCATCATCTCCCGCCGTGTCTGATCATCTTATTGCTCTGTATCTGTCCTCTATTTCTTAAATTCTGTTGTTGTTTAGAACAAGAGATCTAGACTTACCTTATTCCAGACAGTATCAATAATCATGCCAGCCTGATTTAGTAGGAAAGCAATGTGTACATATATCTAATATTTTCCAATGGATTGCATTTCCATTTCAGTTATGCATTTCTCTATCATGATGAATGCATATTAGAATATGTAGTACATTTTTTTTTTTGCTCCTTTGAATCTTGCTCTATTTTGCTTCTTTTTTGTTATCTAATGATCATATGCTATCCAATATTCTCTGAAGAATCCGTTTTATATTTTCCTTTCCATCATTCCTTATGTAGTATTTAATTGAAAATAACTGCCTAATATCATAAGGTTTAGTTTAACTCAGGAAGTGTATAAACTGTGATAAAGAGTCTGCTTATGTAAATACAATAGAAGGCCTTCTTAAACGATCTGAAATTTATATATGATTTATTTATCTTAAACCACTTTCAAAACTTCAGTTATAATGGATTTGAAAATGTAGCAAATAAACACACTAGTCTAGTATATGGGCACTCCCTTCCCCTGAAATAGTTATTAGCACTAGGGGCTATGTAGGCATTAAAATTCACATATATATATATATATATATATATATATATATATATATATATATATATATATATATATATATATATATATATATATATATATATATATGCATCAAAAATTTTAAAGTAAGAGATCTGGGTAAGCCTCGAATTTTTTTTACTTGCATATTCAGCATAGAAATGTAAATCATCTTGCGGTCAGCTTTTATTCATAAATGAATGGATATTGGGTGCCACCTGGTTCCTGGATGTGAAAGCAAGGCACCCTTTCTCCACGTGAAATTAATATTGACCTGTAGATAGCTACAAAAGCTAGTTTAATCTGAAAATAGGTTGACTGTACATTCTGGAAAATCTAAAGGGTATTTAAGTATTAAGTGAGCTTAAGCAGCGGAAAATTTGTGAAGCTAATTTTCTGAAAAAATACAGTAACATGTTCTCAATTTTTATTACTTTATTGACCTTTTTATTAGGTACAAACATCAGTTTATAATATTTATGCATATATTGTAAAATTTATTTTTATTTTTAAAAGATTTTAAAATTTTTCCCAATCAGTTTCCAAGTTAAACCATTATTTTTTAATCATCTACTTATGCTTGAATTTTTAGAGCAACACGCATAGTGTACATATTTTTGCTGATTGTAAATAAGTATGCTCAAAAAGTTTATATTTCTAGAGATTTCTTAAAGCGTTAAATTGGAAGTCGTTGGGGTTTGTAATGAATTTTTTAAGTATCACATATATTCTTCCATTTTCTTAGGGAAGTTAGGATATTGAGCAATGCTTTTGCTTCAAATATCATATTTAATAGAGCTCTTGAGGAAATATTTCAAAGTATTTTTAACAGAATAAATTTCGCACACTGAATTGCAACCATATATTTAGGAAATGTTATTGAATCGTACTTCATCTTAGTGTTTAGATTTATCTGTATTTTGCAAACCACTAGATCACCAACAATCTTCCGTTTTTCAACATATTATTTTCATCTACGGCAGATAAGTCTTTTTTTTTATATAAGGAACAGTCCTATTGCAAGGAATGATGATTCTCTCATGCTGTAGGTGCCTTTTTAGATATCTTCATCTTACAGTTTTAAACAATTTCTCTTTTAAGATTGCCTTTTTTATTACCTATATATAATTTAAAAATCTTATTTTTACTCTTACCCTAAGGGGCATCACAGGTAGTTCTTTTTACATTCAAAGATCATTGAGTCTGTGCTCCTATCCATGTATATAGTAAATAGAATAACCAAATAAGTTCACAAAGCTCATGCTAATGTCTTTTTAATTACAAATTAGCATTTTGTGAATAATAATATCCATTATATATAGTTATACAGTTAGTGTACTCTGTGTACTACTAATTTTAAGGAGAAATTTATCATAATTCATACAGATTTGATGTAAAATGTAAAAAGTTGTTTACTATGCAAAGCATAGGCATCTTTACACAACTAGAGAGTCAAGAAGGCCTCTTGCAAAACATAATAATTTAGTATTATGCAGTATTGAGAATGATAAGCTAATGTATAATACCTTAACAATGAAAATGTCTATTCTCGTTCAGCACCCAGACTATGATTTTTTTTTTTTTTACTGGTATATGAATAGATTGCAAAATTGCTTCTTTCGTCAACATATGAAGGGTAAGCACTCGTCTATTCAGCATGTGCTCCGTAATACTGTCATTGTTTCTTTGTTGTGCTTGTTACAAGAGAACACTTCTCGCGTTACTGTTAAAAAAAAATGTTAAAAGTGTGTAAGAATTAAATATAAAAAATTGAAAGTAAAAAAAAAAGTTTGAATTTGAATTGTTCGTTAATACTGTTTTGTTATTTGTAATGACTTGACTTTATTTTCTTTTTTTGCAAATTGTTACCTAGCCTTAATTTTGAATGTGCAATGTTATTATAAATACATGGCATGAAAACCCAGTGCAATGTGACTGCAATCAGAGATAAACGTGAATTATTATATAAAATAAAACTTGTTATTTAGTTTCACTGCCACAGGCCATTGATGCCAATCACTGAATGCCAATTCTGAGTGACTTTAAAAATCTGTCAAATTTTGTGATCTCTATTTTTCTTCAGGTTTCATGCCACTATTTTCATATAGGTCGCATGACTGCTAAGAGTAAAATAGTTTTTATATACCATCAAAATTCATCATGTATTTGTGGAGTCAGGGCGAATCACTGACAAATAAAACTGCTCATAATTCCTTGCAAATGCTTTGTCTTCACTTTCAAAGGATAATATAACTTTTTTCATATAGAAAACACCTATTAGTTCATGTATTTTCTAACTATCAAAGGCTTTATTGTAAATATATATAATATCAGATGAATATATGTCCATGCAGATAATAGTGTTTTATTAGTATGTCAATTTCATATGCTCTTCACTTATGAGACAGAAAGAGTAGTGTTTATCACACAAATTAAATTAGTCTTAATTTTTCTTGTGCAAAAGTTAATCTATGGTCTAGGCAAAGGCTTAGCCAGGGTTGACCTCATGCAGGTAATCATAACAATTGCTATGGCTTCAGTTAGTGGTAAAGGATTCAGTGAGGGCTTAACTTAAACTGCCCATTTTCAGGGAATATTGCATTTGAGTTTGCTTCCCATACTAGTTAGGGATTCAACTATGACTAGGCATATCCAAGGCAGCTTATGATGTAATATGACATCGATATCTTTTAAAAATGATGGCCTCAATATCTATTAAAAGTGACGATTTATCCATGGAATCATTTGATATGCAAAGAAGTCAATGCCAAATAGAATGTCCAGCCTCGGCATATGAAAAGGATTACGATGGGAATGTGTAGGAATTACCGGTACAAGAGTTTCAAAACCCTACCTTGATTGTGCCACGGAAGGTGAAGAAATTATATATATATTATGCTAGGTGAGGCTTGGTAATCATTAAGGGAGTTTTACACGGTCAAACGGTTCGTCGAACGCGGTTCGACAGACAAGTGTTTGAAGTGATGTTCGAACGTGTGAACGGGGTATTTGGTTGTCGAACGTGTTCGATTGGCTATATGCTTGGTAGGAGGAGGATGGATGTATTGGCATTGTGTGAGACGAAGATGAAAGGAAAAGGCGAAGTGGCATTTGGTGATGTGGCAAGTAGGGTGTCTGGGGTTGAAAGGGGGAAAGCGAGAGAAGCTGTGGCATTATTGCTGAGTGAATGGATGGTAAATAAGGTAGTGGAATGGAAAGAAATGTCATCTAGGCTGATGTGGGTGAGGGCTAGGATAGGTAGGGAATGTTGGGCTTTGTTAGTGTGTATGGGCCAGGATGTGAGAGAAGTGAGGAAGAGCGGGATGAATTCTGGAATGAGTTAACTAGGTGTGTGGATGGTCTGAATAGAAGGAACTATGTAGTTGTATTGGGTGACTTGAATGTCAGAGTTGGTGATGGAGAGGTAGAAGGTGTTGCAGGAAAGTATGGGGTGCCAGGTGGGAATGAGAGTGGCGAGAGACTGTTAGATATGTGTGTGGAGCAAGAGTTAGTGATAGGTAATATTTTTTTCAAAAAGTTAATAAATAAGTATACATGGATGAGAGTGGCAAATGGAAGAGTGAAAGAAAGAGCATTGATGGATTATGTATTGGTAGCAAAGAGCATGATTGGTAGAGTGAAAGATGTGCATGCATTTAGGGGTGTGGCTGCTGGGATGTCTGATCATTTTTTGGTTGAAGCAAAAGTGGTAGTAGCAAAAGAGTAGGGAAATAGAGTGGGGATATGTAGAAGGGAAATGGTGAAGGTGGAAGAGTTGAAAAAGCCAGAGAAGAGACAGGAATATCAGGACTGGGTGAAAGTGGCATATGAGAGGGTGAAAGAAAGAGAAGTTAGGGAGTTAGAGGAGGAATGGGGGTTCATGAAAGAATGTTTTGTGGAACATGCAAGTGATGTGTGTGGAAAGAGGTCTGTTGGAGGTGGCATGAGGAGGGGCAGCGAGTGGTGGAATGAAGGGGTGAAAATGAAGGTGGAAGAGTAAAAGAGGGCTTTTGAGGAATGGCTGCAGTGTAAAAGTAGGGATAAGTATGAAAGATATAGGGAGGAAAAATGTTGAAATCAAGAGGAAGGTAGAGGAAGAGAAGAGGTTGGCAAATGTTAGGTGGGGACAGGATTTTAGTAGGTCATATGAGGAGAATAAAAAGAAGTTTTGGAAAGAAGTGAAGAGAGTAAGGAAGGGTGGATCGAGGATTGAAGATACTGTGAAATATGTGAATGGACAGATGTTAAGAGGGAACGAGGCAAGGAAAAGATAAGCAGAATATTTTGAGTGCTTGCTGAATGTAGAGCAAGATAGAGAGGCAGCTATAGTGGCAGTTAGGGGTGTTCAAGTGCCAGTAATGGGAGATGAAAATGAGAAAGAGATTACAAGAGAGGAGGTGAAAAGGACATTGTATGAAGCGAAAGCGGGTAAAGCACCTGGAATGGATGGTGTGAGAGCGGAGATGTTGAAAGAAGGGGGTGTGACTGCATTGGAATGGTTAGTGAGAGTGTTTAATATATGCTTTATGTTGTCAATGGTGCCAGTGGAATGGAGGATTGCTTGTATAGTGACCCTATACAAAGGTAAGGGAGATGTCTATGAATGCAGTAATTTAGGGGGTATAAGTTTGTTGAGTGTAGTAGGAAAAGTGTGTGGTAGGATACTGGTTAATAGGATTAGGGATAAGACAGAAAATGTGATTGCGGAAGTGCAGAGTGGTTTTAGGAGAGGTAGAGGTTGTATAGATCATATTTTTATAGTTAGGCAGTTATTTGAGCAATATTTAGCCAAGGGTAAGGATGTGTATTTTGCAGTTTTGAATTTGGAGAAAGCGTATGATAGATCTGATATAGGCAATGTGGAATGTTTTGAGGTTATATGGAATTAGTGGTAAATTGTTGGATGCAGTCAAAAGTTTGTATGAGGGCAGTAGAGCTTGTGTTAGGGTAGGGAATGAAGTGAGTGAGTGGTTTCCAGTGAGTGTGGGACTGAGACAGGGATGTGTGATGTCACCATGGCTGTTCAATTTGTATATTGATGGAGTCGTAAGAGAGGTGAATGAGCGAGTGCGTGGTTGAGGTTTGAGAATGGTAGATGGGGATGATAACGAGTGGGAGCTGAATCAGTTGCTGTTTGCAGATGATACTGTGGTGGTGGCAGAGTCAGAGGAGAAGCTGTGTCAATTAGTGTCAAAATGTGGAATGGTGTGTGAGGGAAGGAATTTACGAGTGAATGTGGGAAAGAGTAAGGTTATGAGGTGTACAAGAAATGAGGATGGTGCTGGATTGAATGTTATGTTGAATGGAGAGATACTTGAGGAAGTTGATCAGTTTAAGTATTTAGGCTCGGTTATAGTTGCAAATGGTGGAGTGGAAGCAGATGTGTGTCACAGAGTGAATGAAGGATGTAAAGTGTTGGGTGCGTTGAAAGGAGTGATGAAGAATAGAGGGTTGGAAATGAATGTTAAGAAAGTTTTGTATGAGAAAGTGGTTGTGCCAACTCTGATGTATGGATCAGAGTTATGGGGTATGAAAGTAAGTGAGAGACGGAAGCTAAATGTGTTTTAGATGAAATGCCTGAGGAGTATGATTGGTGTATCTCGGTTGGATAGGGTTAGGAATGAAGTGGTGAAAGCAAGAACGGGTGTGAGGAGAGAAATTGCAACCAGAGTAGATATGAATGTTCTGAGATGGTTTGGACATGTGAAAAGGATGGATGATGAAAGACTGCTGAAAAGGTGATGAATGCGAGAGTTGATGGGAGAAATGCTAGAGGGAGGCCTAGGTTTGGATGGATGGATGGAGTAAGGAGAGCCCTGAATGATAGGAGGATAGATGTGAGGGAAACAAGCAAGCGTGCTAGGAATAGGAATGAGTGGCGAGCGATTGTGACACAGCTCTGATGGGCATCTGGTGTTACCACGAGGCTTCATCTTACAGAGGTAGCCTTGTGGTAGGGGCAGTAGTGGAGTTGGCAGTTGTGAAGCGACACAGGTTGTGGAAGAGCCGGGAGGATGGGCTGTGGCACTCCAGCAGTGCCATCTGAATGGTCGCTAGCTCCCTCGTCATTGCCCATAGAGCAAAGTAATCCCCTTATTGTTTTCTTTTTTTGATGTCGGCTACCCCCCAAGTACAAGGGGAAACAGCCAAGGTAGATGGAATAGAATATTAAATAAGGGAGCTTTTTAAAAAATAATGTTAGTGAGGATTTTTCATAATTTGCCTCTTTCATCCAGCTATTTTTCTGGTTCTGGAAAAGAAAGTAAAAACAGCAATAAATAAAAAGTATGTAGCCTCACCTTGTGTGGCTCTTCTGATACCAAACTAGCTTGTAAGCCTCATAATTACAACTCCAGAGTGTAATAATTAACCTAAATTAGGATTTTATTACCAATAAGTAAGATTAGATCAAGATGACTAGATTGTGAGTTGATGCAACCTATTGGTATATGAGTGGAAGTACTAAATTTTCCTTCTCAGGTGATGAATGACAATACCAAGAAGCTGCTGAAAATGAAGTATTTGTTTTCTTTGCACGATGCATAAATTTACAACTTATCTTCTGTCTAATTGTTTAAATCTTCCCTCTGAAATTTCAAAGATATATAAGGTATATAATAGTCATCTTTGCCATGACAAAGAAACTTTAAAAACCACTAATTCATTTCGTGCAATAAGGATAATGAATATAATACAGCATTTCTCATTTTATTCAAAAAATTAAAATGGCAGATACTTGCATGCATTAACAGTGACATGAGTCTTGGCTTCAAAACATATGTCATCCCAATAATTGTTTTCAGTCCTTTAAAATAAAAAAAAGAAAAAAAATGTGTTAAGGAGTCTTCGGAGGACTTGAGGGTATTAACATTTAAGGGTTTGAACCGTTGTCATAGATCCAAACTACGTAATTCAATGATGGAAATCAAAATGGAATTGTGCAACCCCTTCGATCCAAAATTGATATCTTAACTCAGGTGACAGTGTTCTTTAGACATGCTTATCAACGTACCAACAGTCTTTGAAATAAAGTATGCATGGTAAAGACTGAAATCGATTATGGTTATCACATATGGTGTTTCCATACATTTCAACTTCATTTTATCATTAAAAAACTTGTAGCAGAGTCACAGATTTTAAAATTATGCTTTGGGAACAAAGGCAGTGCACACATGTGCTCAGTAATTAATAAATGTTACCTTAAAATAAAGAAATATGATGGCACTTTCCACTCATAATGTGATGCTTTTTATAAATAATCAGTAAATACTATATATACACATTGTAATGTGAAGCTCATAAGCCCAACGCGTCCAGTCATGAGCTTGCAGATTCAAAATATAATTATTTTGTATGTATTATCTCAATTTTAATTGGATATGATGCTATAATTATAATCAGCAGCTTTCTGAAATAAAAATAAATGTCTAAACAATTACGGAATAGCTGGTGAATCTTATATATAATAAAAATTATGTATTATCCCCAAGAAAGATTTGTCTTGAATATATATAGGTGATTGCAAATCAATACAACAGTTAAATCATTCATCCACCTTCCTCCAGTCTCTAGAAATTTATAAATCAAAGACCTGTATGTCTAATAACAATAGTGAAAAACATGAAAACGGATTAAAAAAAAGTATAACTGGTATTTATGAGTACTAATTAAACTGACTAAATAAGGATGTCCTTAAAACTGCTAACACGACATATGTCATAATTCAGAATCAATTACTTTACATACTTATTTGAAAATCTTCATTTTGTTGGTACTAGCACATATACAATACCTCTGACAATGTTACAGTTACGTTTATACAAGAGGACTAAAAAAATGAATTTGTGATATGTTTCAGTGACGTAAAACTGACAGTTTGGACTATAAAATAAATTCTGATAACTATGCTGCTTGGAATATAGTAATATATTTTTCATTATGCAATAAAGTATATTCATAACAGTAACAAATAGTTTAAAATTACCTCAAAATATCTGGAAGTCCTAGATAAAAATTTATAAGGGATGCAAATTTAAGTATTTAACCAATATCAGAATTTATGAGTAATATATATATATATATATATATATATATATATATATATATATATATATATATATATATATATATATATATATATATATATATATATATATATATATATATATAAAATATATATATATATATATATATATATATATATATATATATATATATATATATATATATATATATATATAAAATATATATATATATATATATATATATATATATATAAAATATATATATATATATATATATATATATATATATATATATATATATATATATATATATATATATATATATATATATATATATATATATATATATATATATATATATATATATATATATATATATATATATATATATATATATATATATATATATATATATATATATATATATATATATATATATATATATATATATATATAATATATATATATATATATATATATATATATATATATATATAATATATATATATATATATATATATATATATATATATATATATATATATATATATATATATATATATATATATAATATATATATATATATAATATATATATATATATAATATATATATATATATATATATATATATATATATAATATATATATATATATATATATATATATATAATATATATATATATATAATATATATATATATATATATATATATATATATATATATATATATATATATATATATATATATATATATATATATATAATTTAATTAGGAGCACAGGATACAGTCTACTTCAAAGAAATCACACAGTATACAGAATACATAAGTAAGATAATGATGAATTAACACTAAATGCCTATGCACACTTAAACAGAATCTGTATGTAACGTCATAGGAGCAATTTTGTGAATATGCTATGACTTCATTAATTGAATACTCCATGTAAATTAGTAAATTAAACTTGAAATATAATACATAAGACTGAACTGTGTATGGGATTATGCCATCATCTAGCTCTCACATCTCAACTTTTAAAGTAGTGATATACTAGTATTTTTATTGACAATTTTCTAACTTTGGTCTTTAATAACAAAGCTAGTGTTCATATAAAACATGCCAATTCTGATGAATACGACAGTGAAAGCAACATATTGAAGCAAGTAATCTAGTAACAAAGCATTTCTTTGATGAAGACAATAGTTTCTAACAAAGTATCTTAACATACAAAGAGCAGCCACAGTGTTCACTTTAATAACGCAACATTTATCCACGCTTATGCATGAATGATAACAATCTTAGCACACAATATACGAAAATTTATCCAAATCCCTTTTAGTTCAACATGTAAATTTCCTACATAAATCTCAGGGTATAGACGTCTCATTAACCATACTTTAGTGCCTTTCGGCAAATAAGAATACTAAGTTTTGCTCTCAAACAACTCCAGCAAAGATGAAAGGGGAGCCTTCTCAGAAGACAAGCCAGATCTAGTAAAGATAGTGACTCCCAGTACATTAATAACCCCGTAAATTGCTAAGTGAGGCCAGGTTAGGTTAAATCATGTTGATGCATAACCTAATCTATGCTAACTTAACAATTTACGGAATTGCTTATTGTACTGGATATCCAATTAAGTCTCTATCAGAGGTTGCATGAAGACTGAAGATGAAAGGATATGTGTTCAACAGAGTGGATATACTTCTACACTGATTATCTCCAAGCAATACACTGAACATAATTAAGCCTTCTTACAGTTGCAAATGCGACGCTGGCAACAGAACTAATATACTGAGCATCTAAGCCGTGAATTTTTTTCAAAGCATCAGACAGAGAAACAGATAGACAGTGAGAATGATTTCATGTCTAGTGTAAAGAACAGGGACATTTGTCATTTTAATCTAAATCTAACTCTTTGCTGCTTAACTTTCTTATTTAGAAATATAATAATAATAATAATAATAATAATAATAATAATAATAATAATAATAATAATATTATGCACAACTCTCGATTTAGCAAACCCCGATTTAACGAATTTTGAAAAAATGGACAAAATTTGCAGCAGTAGATTTATAATTTTTCAGTTTTGGCAACATTGGACAAGTGCCACTGCTTAAAAAAAAAAAAAAAAAAAAAAAAATATATATATATATATATATATATATATATATATATATATATATATATATATATATATATATATATATATATATATATATATAGAGAGAGAGAGAGAGGAGAGAGAGAGAGAGAGAGAGAGAGAGAGAGAGAGAGAGAGAGAGAGAGAGAGAGAGAGAGAGAGAGAGAGAGAGAGAGAGAGAGAGAGAGAGAGGAGAGAGAGAGAGAGAGAGAGAGAGAGAGAGAGAGAGAGAGAGAGAGAGAGAGAGAGAGAGAGAGAGAGAGAGAGAGAGAGAGAGAGAGAGACTGACTTTGGGCTACCATCAGCTCAGTGTATCACAATAATAATAATATGTGTGTGATTACCTAATTGTGTTTACGGGAAAGAGCCCAAAGCTCGTATCTTCCCGTCTCCTGATCGGTTCCATTTTATACTTAGTGATACTTATCATACCTGTCCTTAAAACTATGGATTGAGATAGCATTAACTACCTCCTCTTGTGTGTGTGTGTGTGTGTGTGTGTGTGTGTGTGTGAGAGAGAGAGAGAGAGAGAGAGAGAGAGAGAGAGAGAGAGAGAGAGAGAGAGAGAGAGAGAGAGAGAGAGAGAGAGAGAGAGAGAGAGAGAGAGAGAGAGAGAGAGAGAGAGAGAGAGAGAGAGAATGAAAAGTGCTTTTCGGCAATCCTTTCTTAGTGTCTAATAACGATAATAATAATTATAATAATATGGCCCCTCATACACATATTTTCTATAAAAAAATTAATAAACAAAAAACAATCTATAGGCATACTGAAGGATTACTCTCACTGTCTCACAAACACACACACAAAAAAAAACACATGAATGTTGAATTTATTATCTTTACAGTTGACAGGTATTTTACATTGTCACATTCTATGTAGAGAGAGAGAGAGAGAGAGAGAGAGGAGAGAGAGAGAGAGAGAGAGAGAGGAGAGAGAGAGAGAGAGAGAGAGAGAGAGAGAGAGAGAGAGAGAGAGAGAGAGAGAGAGAGAGAGAGAGAGAGAGAGAGAGAGAGAGAGAGAGAGAGAGAGAGAGAGAGAGAGAGAGAGAAAGAGAGAGAGAGAGAGAGAGATACTAATAAAATGTGTGTGTGACAGAGAGAGAGAGAGAGAGTGAGAAAGAGAGAGAGAGAGAGAGAGAGAGAGAGAGAGAGAGAGAGAGAGAGAGAGAGAGAGAGAGAGAGAGAGAGAGAGAGAGAGAGAAATGAAAGTGCTTTAGGGCAATGTTTACTTTGTCTAATAATAATAATAATAATAATAATAATAATAATAATAATAATAATAATAATAATAATAATAATAATATTAGTAATAAAAATAATAATAATGATAATAATGATAATAATAATAATAATGATACTAATAATAATAATAATAATAATAATAATAATAATAATAATAATAATAATGATACTAATATTAATAATAAGAATAATAATACTATGACCCCTCCTATACACATATATTCTATAAAGAGCTTAATAAAAATATGTAGGCATACTGCAAGATAACTCTTTCTCTCTCAAACACACACACACACAAATGTTGAATTTACTATATTTACAGTATACAGGTATTTTACATTGTCACACTTTATGCTGTCCTTGATGTAGTGCTTGATGAAATGTATTACTCCTCTTCTTTTCATAATGTAATTGTTGGCACTACATACTCCAATTCGGAAAGAGCAGACAATCAGGTTTAACGGACCAAGGTCCCCCTATTTGTCCATTAAATCGAGGGTTGAATACAATAATAACAATAGCAATAATAATAGCAATAATAATATAATTTTTCCTTCATGACATCCCATTCGTATATGGGGCGAAACATAAGCAAGCAATTCTTAATGAAAAAACGTGTCTGTGCATCTGTAAAACACATTTACTCAGCTACAGTGACAAACCCTAAAAAACCGAGAAAATACTGTATAAGGATCTTCTGGTGGGAAATAAAGCGAGGACTTCCTTAGAACAATAAGGATTTCTGTTAATTGTCCTGAAATGGAACAACAGCACTAACATACATGTACCTCACTATAACGAACCTCAATTAAAGGCATTTCAATTTGGCACTACCTTGTACTCATATATACAACACACGGAACATATATATTTCTAGTCCTTGGTCTTAACAAGGTGATTTTCCTAAGTGAGGTGATTCTGCATCAATAATAGAAGTTAATATGTAATAATCATTGACATCTTCTGAGACAAAAAAAAAAAAAAAAAAAAAAAAAAAAAAAAAAAATATATATATATATATATATATATATATATATATATATATATATATATATATATATATATATATATATATATATATATATATATATATATATATATATATATATATATATATATATATATATATATACACACAAGGGGTCCTTGGTTTACACTGTCCTCGACTTACAATGTTTCGTTATTACAACGCAGATCCCATAGATTATTAAAAAAAATATTTATGAATGTTTCGATTTGTGTGATAAAGACAAACTTCGCTCGCTGAACAGTTTGTGAGCGTGGCGGATGGATACACTCAAGCAGTATTGTTGTATATGTATATATGAAGATAATATATTTCCTTTATTTATTTGTTTATGTGTTTGGTAATTTAAAGGAATTACATTAAATTCATTTACAAAACTACCAAATACATAGTTATGATTACGATCTTTATGCAGAACAGTTTGCTTAGCTTGGTAGACGAATATGTCATCATGTGTTGTATACATATATATATAAAATTAATGATTTTATTTATTTATTTGTTTATGTATTTTGTTTCTTGAAGGGCCTAGTGTAAATTTATTTACAAAATTACAATATACATGTCGTAAATACAGTCTTCAAGCTGAACCGCTTGTTAAGTGTGGCGAACAAATATGTCATCACATGGCACTAGACTGAGAAGAAGAAGATGAGTCACCCAGTTCCCGCTCATACAATATATTATTCTTGTGCTCATTTGCTGGGGCTAAGCCGTTCGACCCTGCTAAAAATGGAAAGGTATTAGACTTTTGTACATAGCGTAATTGTATAAATTTGTATATATATTTTATATAAATTTGATGCAAAATACGATAATGTGTAGATATTATATCGTGTTGAAGAAGACACATATGAAGCGAAAATGGAAAGGTATTAGACTTTTATATACTGTACTGTATAGTGTATTTGTATATATTTTGTAAATAGTGTATAGACTATGGTATATATTTGCTGCGTAATGCGATAAATGTCGATATCGTGCTAAAGAAGACATGTCAATTGTCTCTTTAGACTTTGGTAGCATTTAGTATTTGATGCGCATTGAGCCAAATGCTGAAATGTTGTGAACCTTCCCCTTAAGTTGGAGATGTGGGCTGATGATGCAGCAGAGCTGCTGGAATCTCATGGAGAGGAGTTACCTGCTGAGGACCTCTTTCATTTGGAGAAACAGATGATTAAAGAGGGCGAAGAAATCCCATCCCCAGGGCCCACGGGTATAGGAGTAAAGGTAAGCAATATTGTAACTTATTTATGTGTTCCATATTACGCTGTATATTGGGTTATATCGCATGTCAGGAACGGAACTCTGATGTAACTCGAGGACCCCCCGTGTGTGTGTGTGTTATATATATATATATATATATATATATATATATATATATATATATATATATATATATATATATATATATATTCTCCGATCATAATTATAGAAAATCCGTGCATTGTGTAGTCTTGAAATGGGAACTGGTTCAATCTGTGATCGCTTTATATAAAAGAATCAATCACACAACTATCTTAAGAACCAAAAACGGATTGCTAAGAGTAGAACTGAAAATGAATAAGAGGTGGTAATACATCTCACATGGAGAAAAAAAGGTACAGTAAATGTAGCCTGTATATTTGCTAAGTGGAGAAATACAGCATAAAACTTGCTATTCAATTTAAAGTAGACTATAGTTTAAAGAAATAGTACTATTAACTAACTAAGCTTAGGATTATGATTATACGGCAGAATGCTATGACCTATTTTAAGCTCGTATATGTCTATTCAAAGTAATACACTCGAGCAAACATTAAAAATAATTCTGTTTTCACATGCAAAACCTGCAGTAACATCAGGCATCAAGTGCCTTTGAATCATTAACCTTTGAATGTCTTAAGCAATTCAGATCTTTTATTTAATCATTAAATGCATATTAAATTTTGTTGCGTTTTACCCTCTTGGCGAATGAAATAAGTTAAAGAGCTATATTACACATAGCCAAATCAAGAACCAATTTAAATACTTTGTATTCTATTAGGAAAATTATCTCTTAGTGTCAATACTGAGTTGTACCCATACCTCATGACTAGTTTTCATGATGTATTGTAAATTTATATGCAAAGTACTCTTTCATAATCATCACTATAGTCTCGCACTAATGCACAGTGATCATGGAACTCACAAGCCTTCAGTCATGCCCATAATACTAATTATACTTGAACAACATATTCAAATTAAGAGCTATCAGCTCTGAGCACAATATATCACTCAGCATATAATAATATTGTTTAATAAAATACAACACAATATCAAATGAATGAACAATAAAGTATACTAGCAGGCCATTACATTGAAAGAGTGATCTTAATCCCGATGAAAATATCTCAATTTTAACAAATTGCCTAGGTCAGTGGTTCTTAACAATAAGACAAACAGATTTCTACCACCTACATATATGAAGTCATAATTTCGAAATTACATACCCAATTTTCAAATAATTTTCTCTACCATATATCACACCACCCAATTATCAGGTATAGAATATACTTTGAACCACTGACTTAAATTTTAATTTTTTTTCTACATATTAGAGAGCAAGAACCTTAGTTCACTCTTAAACCTACTAATTTTATGCAGATTTATAATACTTTAAGATTTCACTAAATACGTTCCTTCTCTTAATAAATATTTGTTTTTAAAAGGTTTTAAAACCTCAATACTATATACTTATTTTTCATTCTCAGATAATTTTAAATGGCCCGTTATTTGCAAAAATTCTCATATTCAATATGAAGAACAAAGAGAATGAAAGATACTCCAGTTATAAGCCAACTTGCACGAAGCTGCTTTTGAACTTTTGAACTCTAGTGCAGCTCAAGGTAATTACAACTTCGACAAAATATAATTCTTTTCACGAAAATATTAACTGCAATTTACGGAAGTGATAATTCCAATAAGAAGAAAAGCTTAAATTCAACATATACCAATTTTGAAAGTTTCTCCACTCATAGCAAATAAATGGTAAGAGCAACTTAGATTAGTTACTCCAGATCCACTCTCAGTGTTGGATAATAATTTTGCCACCACAAACTGTCAGCTTGGATGAACAATGACAAGGATACAACAGTTAAAAAAAATCATATGCATATTGTAAGTGGCAACAGGAAGATGGATGGCATAGCTCTGGGCATTATTCTGTAGATATACATATAATTTGCATGCCTTTACATCAGCATCATGGCTTGGTTTTCTTTCCATGTTCCGGAGAAGTTCCAGAGATTCAGATTTTTAGGGAGTACAATATTTTAATGTGGAAGATTTTTGTATTGCACAATGTTATCTGTATGGCTGTAAAATGGCTCAGAAAATCTGCAACATGTGCAAGAACTGGTTTATAAATTTCATTTTTTTTTGCATGTTTTACGTTAAGATTTCTTTCTTCCTTACTTGGGTATTTGTGTCTATATGGCGCCAAAACTAGTTTGTTTTATTCCATTGCATGCAGTTATGAGTTTTTTGCTTGTTTCAACTGAAATTCTCGTTTTTAGGGGCATCATTTTCATAGTTGTTATTAGTTTTCCTTTTCGTACAATGGCACGCCATTCTTTAGCATGCTTTTTCAAGAAGGGAGTCTTAGGTCTCTATAGCTCTAAGGTTCTCATTATGCTTGCATTTACTGATGTGCATAATGTTTGTTTTATGCTCTCCTGTTAGTAGGTCCTGTAGTAAGGACTGATGAATGATAGGAGGGTTTCCCAACCTTCTCCTCAATGATCAATTTAGGGAGCTTCTTCAATGTGAAGCTAGTCAACTACAAGCATGAGTTGCAAACAACGCAATATAACTCATGTCCAATATCCTTGGATAGTTCTGTACTCCCTGTCTTCCTTTTATTCTTGCTTGCCAGCTAAACAATTATACAGGTCATTTATCAGGTACATTTACTTGAATTTTAACACAAGTTTATTACAACTGAGAGCATCTTTCACTGTCTTTGTTCCCAAATAAAAACTTACATTGCTCACTATCGAGATCAATATGTAGTATACAAAAATAAGTATCTCTTTTACTTAACTGATTACAAGTATTATAATGATCGGATGAAACACGTTATACAGTGCATCATATATAAGGTTCACTACACCAAATCCAGTAATATGTTATTCAATGCTCATATAAATTAGGTTCACTGTCATATAATCTATTCAGTGAAAGGACAAATTAAATCACTTTACCATTTAGGTATTGGCTAAAGGCAACTAATGAATCAAATGATGAATATAATAAGCTATGAAAATGCTACGTTCTAAAATGAAAAGCAACCAAATGAGGAGCTAACTTTAATAACAACGCTCTCTGGAAATTGGCAAAACATGGTTATCTTTGTTTTTGGAAACAGTATTAATATTTATGAAATATTGAGAAAACTTGTCTCTATCTGTTAGAGGAAAAAGGATTGCTATTATCAATAAAATTCCACAAGATATGTAATATCTGAGGAAATACTATGCAAATTCAGAAACTCCATTATAATTCTCCGTGTTTGGTAAGAGAAAACTTTCAGAATTTTGTTCAGTAAACTGAACCTGGATGACAACAAAAGCTACATATGAATGAATATTACAAAGAAAGATTCAAAACTTTAATCATTATAATAGGTATTGGCATTAGGAATGGCATCAAATCTTCGCTCTCCAGCTGTCTCTGCCCACCCCCACAATGGAACTAACAGTGACAAAAATGGTAAACAAAAACAACTGAATTTGGAAGATATATGCTAATTATATATATCAACATCTACAGGTAATTACCTGGTAAATTAAGTGATAATATATCCAAATATAGGCTTAACTAAAAGAGAAATTATATACACTGCGTTAATAAAAAATGAAAAAAAAGTTATCAAATTCTGAAATGATGCAGAGGCCTCAGTAAAAAAGAAGAGATAATCAATAAGAACAAGCCATTATATTTTATATTTAAACAACACACCATATCTCTTTAAAGTTAGCTGGGTGGCCGTATCTGAAATACTGAACTTAAATGGAAGGATAACATATCCTGTCTATTATAGCTTCTTCTATCAATAGTTTTCCGATAAAAACTAAATAATCGCAAAATCTACATACATACACACACAAATATGTAGCTTTAGATTTAATCTTTGAAGACAAGACAAAGCCAGGATATCAAATACTAATTTGTTTGTGCAATTCAAACCCTTTATATTATTGTGGTAAATGGAGTTTCTCATCTTTGCGGTGAATATTCAATACAGTTGTACCTCCCTGTAATCACGTGATAATGGCATGGAGGAAAAAAGAAAGAGTACAATATATCCTGTATTAAAAGGAGTTACAGGTAATGCAATTCTTATCCTATGAATCATATATATATGTATATATTTATATATATATTTATAACAATAAGAAATCTCTACTGTAGAAAAAGATACTTACAAACAACATAATGGCATTATTTGCCAAGAATTTTTTTTATTATTATTTGTCTGGGGTTGCTGTTAGAAAATATTATTATATAGGAATTCTATGGTTCTTAAAAACTATAAAGATGCAGAATATTCTCTGCTTCTTAACTCATAGAGTTAAAGTTCAGTAATATATGTATATAAGAGAAATATTACTATTATTGATGTAGCATATTTGGCAATTGAAGATTGTTCTAATAATAACTACAAATCTTTTTTATATTTATATTTCAATATACAGTCATATAAGGAGGGGAGATATTTTTAGAAGACAAAAGATCATCTGATACATGTATAAAAGCACTTTAACCTACTAGGGTTCTGCTGATAAACTGAGGGATGTCCCTGTCCTCTAAACCTTTAAAGAAAACCTCTTTATCATTTAAAATATTGAGGTATGATCCACTCCCTCCCTATTCTGAGTAAAACTGGAGTTATTCTTACATTCCGGTAATTTATGCAGATATACCTCTTTATTCAACACTGTGAACACTAGTTTCCATAGTGGTTACCTATTTTCCATAGCATATAATGCATATTTACTGGCTCATATGTGCTAATATACCAGATTTAAAAGAAAAAAAAATAAACTTTTTACATTTTTGTTCTACAAGTCTACAATCATCTCTAAATTATATCTAAAACTACTTTTTGCACACATCTGTATATAGTTATTATTGAGTTAGAAATTATGGCCTCAATTTCACTATGCCTTCTATCCTCAGTTTATCCCAAAAACTCTAGCAGGGAGTGTTGCATGTGAAGGCAATCACATAGGTGATCGCTTCCATCATGTCTTCTAGTACTACATGCAGACCATTCAAGATAATCCAGCTGAGTCAAAAGGGAAAAAAAATGCATCGTGAGGGCAAAATGATTGTGTTGCAATTCTTCCATGAACATCTGTTACTCGTACACATTAGGCATGAAGTGGCAGAGTGCAATACCAGCAGTCATTACTTGTAAATATCTAACACTGAATATTTTGGCACCATATGTAATCAATATTCAAACTCCTGCAATAGTTACATGTATGACTCCTATTCCAAATTCGGTGTTACATTCCACTATATGTCTTGAGAATCCAACATTCTAGCATACTTTTGCTTTAATTTCAATATTCGTTTGCCATTGCCGACTCAGCTTGACTGTGATTACAAAACTTTTATATTAATAATCTTATTGTGATATTAAATGATGGTAAACATTTAAAACTCTTGCAATTCTATTTTTAAGAACTTCAAGAAGCAAATTCCTAAATGTGTCATCTAAGACTAGTTTAAATCATGATTACCAATTACTTACTAAATGTAATACGTCTAAATTAAATAACATACAGTGATGAAATGATTTAGTATACTACTTTAAAGTTATCATATGCGTTATTTTTCCCAAATAGTTTAGTTTGAATATATATATATATATATATATATATATATATATATATATATATATATATATATATATATATATATATATATATATATATATATATATATATATATATATATATATATATATAAACTTTTCCTTAGTAAATATAATTAATTTTTGCAATCCATCTTTAAACATAAATACAAATGAAAGCTAGAAATATATGGACATTTTTTGGAGGGCACAGAGAGAGAGAGAGAGAGAGAGGTTAGAGTACATATGTTAATCAATATTGGAAATTTCACTTCGTTTTCCTACATATTTAAATAATTTTAATTGCAAACAAGTGATCAGAAAGTACAATGAGAAATTTACAAATAATATTCTAATTCCAAAAGTTTTACAACAAGATTTACTGAGCAAATTGTGTGTAAATGTGAATTCTGTACTACATAAAAAAAAAATCTTCAGCGTTATCTGAATGACCCTCCAATGAAGTGTTTCACAGATAAAAATAGTTATTATATATATATCTGAATCTATATAAGGCTTTCCATGAATTATATATATTGGTGATTAGAAATCTGTTTCATGATACTAACAGATGTGTTTCAGAATGATTATCTAAGATTTAAGTAGGTTCTGGCACTTTGGTATACTGAAAACTTTCACAGCAAGAAAATTACCTGAAGCTTCATTTGCAAGAAACTGCTCTACAAGGCAAGGTCTCTATGATATTGGTTACCACTCTTGCTCTTTGACCTCTAACTTCAACTAAACTGTGCAATAATTTATAAGATATATGTAAAAGACAACATCTTTTCAAACCAGAAAGTATTCTCTAACCACCAATAATAAATTATTGTCTTACAAATTTTGTTGAACTATAATAGTGACTTAATAAGACGGAAAATCGCTTACTCTACTGAAAAATGAATATGAAAATCAACTAATTACAGCTTTCATATAAAATATGAAATATTGGGTTTTATCTGTTTTAAAAACCCAAGAAAGCTAGAGAGCACATACTCTGAAAGTAAATAAAAATTGCCTATGGTGAGTATGCCAAGAAAAATAATTCCCTCAAACTAGGTTGGGAGGGTTTAAAACTTATCTTAGTTTATACATTCCAGTACAAGCTAATAGCTATATTCGAGATATTAATTAATATCAGTATGAAGAAGCCATGTTTTATGCAATAATAGACTGTCCTTCATAAATCCATAAGCTGAAAAAATAATGTACTATACTTTGGAGTCAGAATTTTCAAAGCAAACTAAGAACGAGAACTGTAGCATCGAATTCAGTGTCTTCTTTATCTCAGTGCACTGATTTAGCAGATTAACTATTGCCACAAAATAAAAAAAAAATACCCTATGTCTTTGAATATTTTAACAAATAGTGGTATGGTTGATTTTAGTGGTTCGCCATCCATAAATTTACTCAATCGATCAGATATATGGCTTCAAACACAAAAGTTAAGGTTGATATGAGAAACTAGCTGTACAAAGAAATACTGTCTTCGTCAAACTGGTAGAGAAATATCCTAGTCCTAAAGACAGAATAGAGCATATAAAACTTATTTAACTGATCACACAGGAAATAGTGCATTCTAAAGTCCCCTTTTCAAACCTGTCTCTGTCAATCCCAAAATCAAATGGGAATTAGTAGAGATAAAAAAAATAGCAAAATGTGAAACTTATGATTTTATATTATTATATGAGTATACGATAGTAAATCTTATTGAGGAAAAGGTATCACGACAGAATTCTATGTTATATTCCCATGCTAACTTAATTCAAATTGTCATAAATACGAGAAGTATCACTCTTAAAATCAAAATAGGTTTGATACAAAAATAAACATATGAACATGTATTCTCTACACTCTCACTGTACCAAGTAAAATTAACACTTCACTGGATGAGGCATCAAAGAAGACGTGAAAGTACATCAACAGCTTTAACTAATATCAAAACCATTTTCAGTATTGATAAGAGATCTTAAAAGGCAAATGCGAGTATCTTTTCGTCAAATCCCTTTTACATCACACTTGAAAAATAGCTAAACGTTTTTTTCTTTTCTGCTGAGCAATAGGCAGAATTGCAATGTTTTTAAACATGATTTAAACTAGTCTTAATGGATAACCTTCATATTCATACTTCTTACTCAACCTGTTTATGCTTCTTACATGTATTAAAAGGTGATTACTTTGACTATTGCCATGTAAGACTCCCGTTATGTAAGTTCTCACATGACACAAGAGAAAAACAAGACATATCAACATCTTATAAACATATCTGTCAAGTTTTATATAATACTTTCTTTATTTCGTTCGTTGTCCTCTGTACTCGACGCATTGCTTGAGTTGCCGCAGAGTTGCATTTCAATTTCATGAAGTCGATGTTCTACCTCCCACTGCTGCTGGCTCAGTTTCATGCTCATGGTGGCGTTCTCGGACTCCAAGGTCACCAGGCGTTCTCGTAGGCGGCGAATCTCCCCCAGCAGGAGCTCTTGAGGGGATTCTCGAGGCAGGGCACCTGCACTGTGGGACCCTTGAAGTTGAACTGTAGGAAAAACTTCTGGTTACCAAAGAATACAAGACAGTCAACAATGGGTAGAGGCTTAAAGTCGTTTGCCCCTTGTTTCTGGAAAGTGGGGGTCTCAAGTGGCAAAATTACATTATGAGCAGAAGAGAACTTATACTTTTATTCAAGCACCACATCAGGCTAAACATCCAACGTGTCAATGTAAAATACCTGTACACTGTAAATATAATAAACTCAACCTTTTTATTCCTGTGAGTATATGTGAAAGAGAGAGAGAGCATTAACACACTTTTTAACTGGTCAACATAAATCCATTTCGGCACACATCATCCTAATATTGCAATTGAATTCCCTTACGTGGGATATATAGTTTATACAAGACTTTTATATGCCGATTTATGTGTCACTCCCAAATTTAATGTGGGAGTACACAGACAAGTTCGAGCTGGGAAAATAAGGCTGGATGCCTTTCCTAACGTCCCATGGAGGGATCGAGCCCGCATTAGTCAGTTTCGTCACTTGCTGACTCGAGATCTTTAATTAAGTTCATTAAAACAGACATATTGATACAGAAAACAAAGGGATTAAGTTTTTGACTGTAATCTATTTTTTCACTAGAAAACATGATATTCAAAGAAATGCATCAAATATATATATATATATATATATATATATATATATATATATATATATATATATATATATATATATATATATATATATATATATATATATATATATTGGGGTTTCGCCTGACCCCTCCGGAAAGACGGCAAGGGCTAACCAGTCATGGGCGGGCTGGGTTAAAGAGGCAAGCTCGAGGGAGAGTGTCAGATGAGGTTTTGTGGGTGGGAACTCTTAATGTGGGAACGATGACTGGAAAGGGGCGAGAATTGGTGGACCTGATGGAGAGAAGGAGACTTGGAGTGCTGTGTGTGCAGGAGACTAGGTGGAAAGGAAATAAGGCGATGGAACTGAGGGAGGGTTGCAAACTGTTCTATAGTGGAGCAAATGAGGAAGGGAGGAATGGTGTAGGACTAATACTATCCAAAGACCTGAGGGACAGCTTCCTTGGAGAAAATAGAAAGAGTGACAGAATTATGAGTTTAAAGCTGGGACTGGGAGAAACGACAGTCTATGTGATATGTGTCTATGCCCCACAAACTGGTTGTACAGTGGAGGAGAAGGATGTATTTTGGGAGGAGATGAACCCGGAGCTTAGAACAATTCCTACAAGGGAGAGGGTAATTTTGGAAGGAGATCTAAATAGCCACTTGGGAACTGGGAAGGCTGGAATAGGTAGAGTTCATGGGGGTTGGGGGGTGGGTGAAAGAAATGAGGGGGGAGAGAGGGTAATTGATTTCAGTGGCATTTGATCTGGCATTGGTCAACACCTTCTTTGAGAAAAAGGAAAACAGATTGATTACATACAGTAGTGGTGGGAGGGAGAGCCAGATAGATTTATTGTTGTGTAGGAGGGACCATCTGAAGGAGATTAGCAACTGTAAAGTGATAAATGGGGAGAGTGTAGCAGTGAAACATAAGATAGTAGTAATTGATTGTAGGCTCAAGAAATTTAGGAAAAGTAAGAAGCCGAGGATGGACCAAAGATAAAGTGGTGGAGACTGAAAGATGCAGAGCTAAGAGCTATATTTAGGGGAAGAGTGTTGGAAGCGATAAGGTTGCATGAGGATGTACAAGAATGGTAAACAGAGAAGAGTGGGGTGATTTTGAGGGTTGGTGAGGAGGTACTTGGAAAGTCATCAGGAAGGAAACCCTCAAATGATAAAGAGTCATGGAGGTGGAATGAGGAAGTGCAAGAATGGGTGAAGAACAAGAAAGAAGCCGAAAATGACAAATTTATCAGGCCTGGGGCAGGATAAAGAAGCGAATAAGCAGGCAAAGAAGGAGGCAAGGAGAGCAGTAGCAAAAACAAAGGCAGAGGCATTGAATGAAGTCTATGAAGAGCAGGAAACACCACACAGAGAGAAAAAAATATTGCGAATTGCCAAGGCCCAAGATGCTGCATCCAAGGACTTGACCCAAGTAAGACAAATAAAGGGTAACCATGGATTAGTTCTAGCAGAAGAGGATGAAATAAAAAGTAGATGGGAAACTTAATTGAAGTATTACTGAATAAAGAGAATCCAAGAGCAGTATTTGAAGATGGAAAGGATTACTGAATGAAGAAAACCCAAGAGACGTATTTGAAGACGGACTTTCAAATGAAGCAGTTACAACAGGAGTGACTATAAGAGAGGTAGTGCGGCCAGTAAGGAAAATGATAAATGGAGAGGCAGCAGGACCTGATAGGTATAATGTTGTTAAGCCATGCTATGAAGATATGGGAGAAGATCATAGAGAGGAGGCTCAGAGAGGAAACAACAATTGGGGATGAACAGTTACGCTTCATGCCAGGAAGAGGGACAGTGAATGCCATATTTGCCTTGAGACAAATAATGGAAAAACATCGGGAGAAACAGAAAGAACTGCATAGGGTCTTTATCGATCTGGAAAAGGCATATAATCGAGTACTACGTCAAGAGGTGTGGAGGTGTATTAGAGAAAAGGGAGTCCCCTAGAAACAAGTAAGAATCATCCAAGATATGTATGAGAGGGCAGAGGCAAATATTAAGAGCAGTGTGGGTTTGACGAAAAGTCTCTCAGTAAATGTTAGTTTACACCAAGGGTCTGCTTTGAGCCCATATCTATTTGATCTGATCATGGTTGTAGTAACCCAGGGTATTAGAGATCAGTCACCATGGTGTATGCTTTTTGCAGATGACATCGTACTGTGTAGCAACAGACGAGAAGTACTGGAGGAGAAATTTGAAGAGTGATGGAAGATAGAGGACTCAGAATCAGCAGAAAAAAAAACAGAGTACTTGAGGTTGAAAGATGATGAGGATGGGGAGGTCAATTTGCAGGTGAAGTTGCTGAAAAGAGTTGAAAAGTTCAACAGTAGCAGAGGATGGTGACCTAGAGTCGGAAATAACCCACAGAATACAAGTGGGATGGAAGAACTGGAAGAAGGTGTCTGGGGTGCTGTGCAACAGGAGAATTGGGTTTAAGTTGAAGGGTAAAGTGCATAAGACAGCTGTGAGACCTGCGATGATGTATGGAGCAGGAGCATGGGCAATAAAGAAGACACAAGAGAAAAAGCTGAATGTGGCAGAGATGAGGATGTTGAGATGGATGTGTGGGGTGACAAGAAACGATAAGATCAGAAACGAGGTAATTAGAGGTACCTCAATAGTTAGAGAAATATCAGATAAGATACAAGAAAGTAGACTAAGGTAGTATGGTCATGTCGTTAAAAGGGATGAACAGTATGTTGGGAGGAGGGTGATGGAAATGGATATACAGGGTAGGAGAGGGAAGGGGAGACCAAAGCATAGGTGGATGGACTGCATCAATGACGACCTGAGGTCTAAAAGTTTGTTGGGTGATGAGTTATGGGACAGGAACATATATATATATATATATATTATATATATATATATATATATATATATATATATATATATATATATATATATATATATATATATATGGCACTGCCATATGATAATAATCTAATGCATGAGTCAGCGGCAGGGTGAGTGAGACGAAGAGGTCACATTTTGATGAATTCAGGGAAGACTTTTTATTAGACAAAAAAGTCATTTACATTTAGTTGCTGCCAACTGCATAGTAGTGTTTAGATTACCTAAGGAGTTATTATAAAGATAAGATCAAAACGCAGCCTAGGGGTGTTTATAGGTTTATAAAGATAAGATCAAGATGGTTCCTGATCGAGCTCAGAAGGATGAAGGGTACACTACCACTGAACAATACGACCTCAGCACAATCACATATAATACTCCCCCATAATCAGCAATAATTTTGCATTTCCATAATTAGTTTATAAAGTAGGCACTCATTATATCATAAAAAGGGCTGCATAGCACAAACATTATGAAATAGACATTTCTTCTTGAGTGATCTTATAATCTGGACCTAATATTCTTTATTGTTACAACGATTACTACTACAACTATTATTATTATTATTATTATTATTATTATTATTATTATTATTATTATTATTATTATTATTATTATTATTATTATTATTATTATTATTATTATTATTATTATTAGCATCTTTTGACTTTGATGAAGGGGTATATTAACTTTTAATTTATTAGTGCAGCTAAAATTTACTTTTTTAATATCATAATATATCATAACTTTTCTTATTACCAATTTGATATTGCTCAGCATGTATCGATATATTTTCCTACACACTAGTACTCAATTAGTAGTACTTAAATTAAGAACAGTTAATAATACTGCTAATTGGAAGGCAATATACTCCCTAGACCAAAATAAATTCTTGTAATTTCATAGTTACGGCAGTGAAGGAAATAATTATACATCATTCAATATGTAGTTTGGATATCAAATACGTGGAAAGCCGGCAATTTTATATCTTTTCTTTTTTGGGGGGAATGAGCGGGATTTTGGCTGTCAAAAGATTTCGCAACTAACATATCTCCAACTGAAGCCATATAACTTCACTAAAATTTCGTGAATCTGGAGTGGCAGCGTCTTTGTCGTAGGTCAACCTTCCAGAGAAACGACTCAGAAGAGAAACAGGTAAACAGGCCAAACTGGCACGACTAACCTCTGCCCCTAATGGAGCACAAGAACCTGGTAAAGTCTTTGGTCACCCTGGCGGTTACTTCATCACTCAACACAGAACACACAACAACACAAGTTTTTCTAGACAGAGCAATGGCTCTTGGGTGGTTATTTCTCAAAGATTTTCTAGTGGGAGACTTTGAGACCAACCCAGGACCTACATATGGAGGGCTGCACCACACGCAAGCATATACGCCACCAACACAATATATTCTCCCTGAAGGTTGTATGGGAAAGCTTGGGATAGAAAGTTCTTCCTTATGGACTCAGGGGAATTCGACCAAGCAACTCAGGGATAAACAACTGAAATTTCGTTGTAAATAAACTCTAAATATTGTCCCCTCTATATTTTCAAGCCATAATAATATAAAAAGAAAAATTTATTTTTGAAAATAGGCAGGGAGGGGTAAAGTTATTAAAAGAAGAGACCTAAACTATCAAACACTTCCTAACAACTAATGCAACTACTAGAAGCTATTTAATGAAGCCCAGGGACGAAGAGATTTCATCTGCCCTCCATTTATCATCTACTGCTTTTGAGAGTTGGGAAATTAACATTACAGTTTAGTAATGCTGTGAAGTTTTAATGTCCACTGCAAATTCTCATATGATGACATAAAACAAATAAATTATAGGTTGATTTTCAAATCATAATTCCAGAAAAGACACTTCCATGTACCTGGTGCAGCGAGAGAAGCAGCTGAAATGATATGATCTGAGGCTGGAGAAGCTGAAGGTTCACACGTCACGGGCGGAACGGGTAAGGTATAGGCGATGTGGGCGCTCGTGTAGTTGGGTGAAGTCAAGGGTGAGACCATGTTGCTTGGGGAGGTGATGGTGGACCTTTTGTCCGCGCTGTCGTATGAGGTTATACTGGCCGTCGTCCCTGTAAAAGAGTACATCACCTATTAAGGAAAGTCTTTTATATATTTACTGAAGCTGTGTACCAGTGATTCATATATGCATGTACATATTTATATTAATTTAACATATTGCTTCATATAATTAAGTGGATTCTTCGAGAGCATAATATTTCTATGCCACGTATCTGGTGCATGAAACTAACCCATAATATAAAGCCCTATTAATAAAAGCACACTAGACTTGCAATCTATGGAAAAATGTGAAAACCAGCAATGATAATGGCTAAAAATTTGGAGTGTTACTTTTTGTGATGATATGGCAAGTGAACACACAAACAAAAAAGAATGACATATAACGATTAAAATAATGATTTACGCCTACATCTGAGAAGAGAAGTCATTATTGTTTTAAGTTACATTTAGTCATAATGGCACAAAATGGAATTATGAAAAATAGTTACTGTCTTCACAATCAATTTCTTGCATTCTTATAGCCGCTGCTAAGCAGAGGACATACTGACCATTGATCAGTAGTTAATTCAACAGTAACATTTAAATGACAATTGCTATATGATTAAAAATACTAGATGCAGGAAACGTAAAACATATAACGTGTGATTAGTCATATTTAGCTTTGACAAGTATAGCATACTGTCAAAAACTTCTTCTGTAGTACAGTTAGTTGAATAGGAAAACTATATAGTAGAGCCTTTAATCTAGTGAAAATTAAATAAATATAACAACTGTTCTGAATGAAGCATTCAATTTATTTTTCCCACCCTGTGTTTATACAGGTCTATAATATATCAGAGTCTGTCTAAAGACTATTACTTACTTAATAATAAAAGTGGTAACACATACAGTGTAATAATGCAGAATACTGATTAAGTATCGTAAAGAAGTGGACCATAACCTGTGGAATGACTAGTAATCATATTAGACGTGCAATGACTTTCTTTTCTTAGAAAAGAAAGTTACGAAAACTAATCATAACTTGAGGGATTCGGAGATGGCGCTTCCTGGTGCTCAACATGGAAGTACAGTACACGTGAGCTCTAAAGTCATGCAAAACATGCTACTACATGAATAATTACCTAAATTTTCCGACTTGCCAATTGTTTTGAAGAAAGATTAGAGAAAAGACACTCGAAAGAGCGAGGAGGGAAGAAAACTGGGTTATTACTGGTTGAATATTTAAAGGGTTTATTATGATGTATCTTGGGAGGTTGGTTATGCATATGACATTGGTACAACAAGCAGGAATAAATTGTACTGGGATTGGAAAAGGAGTGCCAATAATCCTGCGTGAAAAAAAAAATTGTCACTAGTTCACATAAATATACTATAAATATTTTAAATGCCTTAAATTACTTATATGATTGATATTACTATAAAAATGAATGGAGTAATGTTTTTTATTTGTAGCATTTAAACTGAATCCTGAAACTGAATAACTGCTCATTATTGATTTATCAGTTTTTCTGCTATTTTGCATTTCTAATCAGTATCTGACTAAGATTACTCTGAAAGGTCGTTGACACTAAATAATTAACTATTTTCCTGGTGAGTAATATTCATGCAAAAATTTCAGTCAAAGAATAAAAGAAAGCTTATTGTTTAACACAGCCAACAGGTATTCTTCCTATGATTGGAAATACAGTATACATATATGAGGAAGGGAATACTTAATGAAAGATTCAGTAATTCATAGACAATGGGGCCGCAGTAGATCAGTGATAGAGCACGCAAGTCGGGAAGTAACTTACACAGGTTTGAGCCCACTGTGGGGCATTATTAAGGGCATTTGGCTCAAATTTCCCAGCTCCAACATGTCTGTGTCCACCTCAATTCAAATTAGGACTGAGTGTAACACATAACACGGTGGAAGTTATTTATAGATAATCTATAAAGGTAGAAAGACTGGTATATAATTTATTTTTAAAATAACACGGTGAAAGGTATTTATAGATAATCTATAAAGGTAGAAAGACTGCTATATAATTTCCTGTATGATAGGTTTTCACTAATGTATTTCCACATGCTTTCTGCACAGTCCTGTGAGTCAGTCATGCTTCACCCATCATGTAATAGAGCTAAGTTCACTTATCGCGAGCATCACTCACCCACATCTATCATGGTGCAGTGAAGTAGAACTTAGGCCCTGGATACTGCTACACCGGCAAGGCCACCTCTTCAAAACTTTACTGGGTGACACCCTCCAGGCTCCATAATACAGTCACCTTACCAGCTCTTCGTCAGAGCCGGAGTTTGCAATGCACCAAGCACGGGTCGCGGCTACTCAATTATCAGCGAACATTGCCCCTTCTCCACATGCAACACGTGTTGCGGCACCCTCTGCTTCAGAGAAATGTGAGGTCAAGATGTCTTCTGTCACCTTCAGGATGTGAAGGCTGTCCATGGTAAGATGGATTTTCCTTAACAGGTGCCTGGACCTGGAGGCCATCATGCATGTCTGGCTCAACTGCATACCTGCTCTTCAGCTAGCCTTTGATTACAGCTATACCAGAAAAATATGGATGGGATTAGTCCTATGCAAGCCTTGGACAATGTCGAGACAAATGATCCATACTACTAATCAGGCAGTATTGTGGAGTGAGTTTCTCAGTGATTTCCAGGCCCTAGGCAAGCCAAAAGGTCTATACTTTCAAATATATTTGCTGTTGGTGCTAGTTTGCTTGCTTAAGTGCCCTAAGTGTAACCACAGCCTGAGTGACTATATTTCCTTACGAAAATCAACAGTAGGTTTAAGAGAATAATTTTTTATATAGACTCTGTGGATAAGCTTAGATCTAAGTGCTCGGCCTCCAAGGCTGCGGTGAGACACGCAGGTATTAGCAGGTCTATATCCCACCAATATTCACTTGCCCAGGTCACAACAGCAACAGAGAATGTCGACGAGGATTAAGCTATCGTTGCATCACACATGACTTTCTACCAAGCCCTGCCGAAATTGTGGGAACTCGCAAGAATATATGAGTTCCTGCCCTACCAGAGGCATTACCTGCCATGGACACTACAAGGTGGGGCACTTTAGGAAGTGCTGCAGGAGTAAAAAAGAGGCTTGCTCTGTGGAAGTACCTAATTAGTGGTGGTGGCGTCTAGTACATCCACCTAGCCCCTCCAGATTGTGTCTGCTTCCTCGCCCACTGATCGGGTGGCCCTCCCCACCATGGCTGTAGCCGACACGGGTGCTCAGGTGTGTGTGCTGGGTATGTTGCTGCTTCGCTCATTGTAACTTTCCCCTAGCCAGCTCACTCATTGTCAAGGCTTGAAGGATGTGTTGGGGCACCACCTACGATAAATGAATGCTGCAGAGTACCGCATTACTTAGATGGTGTGTAGAAACTGCCATGTAATTATGCTTATCGCTGACTGCTTGTAAGAGCATGGGGCTGGTCCCAGACTACTTTCCACATCATATACTTTTCACAACCCCCTCACAGTAGAGGAAGGTACCTTCTCACAAAGCCATGTTACCATGCCCTTCCCACCGTTGGAGGAGAACGTTGCACAACTTCAAGATTGGCAACTCCAATATTTCTCGTCCACCTTCATCACTAAAAGGTCGCCACATCCTGTAATGTCCGGATCCCCGCACCACACACTCTTGGTCCCTAGATCCTTCTCCTATGTTTGCTACACCCCCGCTACTATCCCAGAACACTGGGAGTTGGAGGTGACGGTCAAACTCGACAATGTATGACAGGGCATCAACCAGCCTATCTAAATTAGAGAGGCCACGTAGTGATGCACCAGGATGGTTATGGAGGTTTTTAATAAATGATGGCTACCTTAGATACACAGTGGGTTACCAACGCCTTAACTCCTCGTGTCTGAGGGAGATTCATAACATCCCTGCACCCTTCGATATGGTATCTGGTGACCAGAGTTGCTCCTTCAAGACAGTGGCAGACGACTTTTGGAGCTTCCACCATGTGGAGTTAGACCAGGAAATTTACAACTTTCATCACCCCCTGGAGGAGATATCAACACTGCAGCACCCCCATGGACTACTGCTCTGCCTCAGATACCTATACCCTACGGCTTGACGATGCCCCACAAACATAAGTGCGAGGACAACACTCTACCACACGACAGCAATGTAGAACAGGCTTCCTGGCACGCCTACGACTTCCTGGTCATCTGTGTGACAGAATCACCCTCAGACCAAAAAAATTCAGGTTCTCCAAACGAGTAGTGAAGTTTGTGGGCTTTCTCCTAGGATGGGAAGCTCCTCTACCATAAGAGTGATCCCCAAGTTCATTCACCCAACCACCACTGACATTAAGTCGTGACATGGCTTTGTGAACCAGCTGGCCCCCTTCCTGGCTACAATGCCCATTATGGAACATTTTAAGGATCCCCTGAAGACATCAACGGGCAAGTAGGTGTACTAGGATGACCAGCTCCTAATAACATAATCTAATCTACTACTCCAGCTGAAGTTCCACCAGGCACAGGACACCATCTACCATCTGGCAAAGGACTGACTTGCCTACTACATCAAGACCTGCCCCACTGTAGCAATCACTGACTGGACCAGAAAATGCACAGGTTTTGTCATTTTACAACAAATATTGCAGGTGCATCTCCGTGGATACACCTTTCTGTTGCAAAGGAGGGTGGCGCTTGGTTGCGTGGTAGTTATCACCTAACCCCAGCAGAGGCAGGGTATCCTGAAGTAGAGGGAGAGCTCTGGAAGTAGCCTGGTGTCTCAGCAAAGTGAGACTATTCCCGCTGGCATGTCTGGCACTCACACTGGTCATCGATCATTGCCTCTTGGTGGAGCTCTTTGGAAACCAGGTTCTTGAAGAAAAGTCAACCTAAAGTTATTCTGCCTAAAGGAGAAGAGTCTTCAGTAAAGCTTACTGCTAAATACCTGCCCAGCAAAAGGAATTCTGATGCAGAATTCCTCTCTAGGTACCCCACTTTGAAGGCACCCCAGAATTTGGAGGACAACGACCAAGAAAATGACCTAGTAGTGGTCTTGTCGGTAGTTACTGTGGCGGCACTAGGTCAGGAGGTCGGTGTCATCATGGACGAGGACACTGTCTTGAGCAAGCTGCAGAGGACCCCGTGTATCAATAACGTGTAGCTCAAGTATTAGCTGGTGATTGGCCCTTCAAAAAGGTGAAAGAAATAGCATGTCTTGGCTCATTCTACGACATAGGAGACAGACTAGCTGTGGCCCAAGACCTGGTCATATATACCTAAAAACAAGGCGGTGTATGCCTGGTTGTCAAGGAGTCCCTGCGTCACAAGATTGCAGCAAACTTATATGCAGGTCATCAAGGACTAGTGCTCAGACGAGTTAGAGAGGCAGTATTATGACCAGCCACAGAGGGGAACCTTCAGCACCACCGGTCTACCTGCATCTCCTGTGACATTCACACACACTCTTCTCCACCCAAGGCTCTAATTACGGCCCCGCCACTTGAATACCCCTTTGGACTGACGATGGTAGAGATCTGCCAGGTTGTGTATGATGATAGATTCAAGGGTCAGCTAGAGATTGCACATTTTTCCAGTGGTACCTCATCCAGTAAAATCATCGCCAAGTTATGAGGATTCTTCACCAGGTGGGGGGCACCAAAGGAATTGTCAACGGATTGCGGAACTAACCTGGGGAATGAGGAAAAGCTAGCCTTCCTAAAGAAATGGGGGTTCTAGTCCGCCTATCCTCTGCACTCTCCCCCCAGTCTAATAGCAGAGCCGTGGTCACTGTCAAATCAACTAAAAGGAATTATTACTTGAACACAGGTGCTAATGGCAGCTTGGGCACAGACAAGGCATTCAAGAGTGTACTCCAGTACCTAAACACATCTCTGTGAGGTATGTGCAAGTCCCCAGCACAGATGTAATGGGAAGACTGCTCAGAGACGGCATACAGACTGCGATGCAAAACTATAATGTCAGGTAATGGCATCGCACTCTCTGTCAGCGAAAACTTCAAATGGCCCTCCCCAGAGACACGCCTATGTTCCCCCATGGGAAAACTGTATTCCACCTAGAGACTCTGCTTGTTGGCTCTCATGTCAGGGATTCCCCCTTAAAACAGTGGGACAGAAAAGGGATCATTATGGCGCCATGCCCATATCAACAATACATCGCCAGGCTAGTTGTCAAGTGGCAGGGTATCCATAAGAATTGCAAGAAGTCAGGATAATGCCCACCACCACACCCCTGTCAGTTCATGCGAGTGAAATTCTGCCAGCTGTCACTCGATCACTCTTGCAAATGCGCTTGTTTTCCATCCCCCACCAGAATAGTACCAGACCCCAACAGCAGGAGAAAACTCTGCACTGGCCTCGGGTTTATATGTAATCTGTTGTTGCTCTTTATTTTACCTCACTGTTTATCATCGTCGATATTATTATTTCCTTTTTAAAAATATTTATGATATTTTGTCTACTATCTACTGCATTTGTTAATACTAATTTTTTTTCTTGCGGCTTTTTATTATTATATTTGCAAATGTATAATCTTGGAGCGGAGATGAAGGGAAGCTATATAATTTAATGTATGATATATTTTCCTAATGTATTTCCTCACGTTTTTTGAACTTTCCTGTCCAGAAAATATAATAAAATTGTGTTCATCTATCGTGAGTATCACTCACCCACATTCATCAGCAATTAGGACTTATACTTTAGAATGACGACATAGGTAAAATACTAAAGCAAAACGAACAATAGTAAAAAATTATGAGAAGTGCTCTCAGTACCATAATACTTACAACATTTTCATTTCACCCTAACATTAAAATTTCTCACAATGTGAGAAGGGTACAGATGAGATCATATTAATATAATTAATAAAAAATTAAGGAAGCAATCGCTCATTTCTACTTACAAATATGTACAATAGGTAGAGAGGATTATTAATACTTATTAAGTGTTAGTAGGGCAACACAAATAATATTAATATATTAAGTTGTTTATGTTGGGCAACTAAAAAATATTTATAAGTGAATGTACATATGAATATAACAGTTGATTACTTTGGGAAAACAGATTATAAAGACATTAGTTATCCCCCCTTCGGTAGTTTGGTGTTTATTTAGTTTAGTTACCACCTAAGAGGCCCCAAGATCAAATCCCTCAGGGTGGCTAGTAAAGTTTCTCCTCATCAGAGCCAATGGGGTAAAGGAATGTATAGAGGAACTTCTTGTATAGTACCTAATATACAATTAGATGTGTAAGACCTCTGGGGAAACAGCAACTTCGCCAACATGGGATTCGATAATGGACAAAAATATCCATCCTGCGGCCTCTTTGTGTATAGAAAAATAGTCACTACAACTTATAATTAACAAAGTTGCTGACTAACTGGAACTAACATCATGTAGACAAAATACCATGATGTTAGATATATTACTTATATGATATATGATATACGATATTATATACAAACAAATAAGTTAATATCAACGTAGAATTAGTATCTGCAGCCAGTTGGTAGGCCCAAGTAAGTACTGTGGACCAGACACTTCCGGACCCTAGTTCAAAAATTTTCAGTGTACCTAACAGTCAGTATACGAATGTCAGCAACTCATATTATTGAATAAAAAGGGTATGGCTATCTTGAGATGAAATGGGCTATTGCTCACTAAACTGTAGTTTAAGAACCTTATCTCATGACTCCCATATTTTCCAGAAACTGTATCATGAATTACGGTACCTTTAAATGAAATGGGATGAAGTACTTAAAAGAAATTCAATGACACAAGACCATATTTACCAAGAGACTCTTTACCACATACGGTACCAAGTTTCCTACCAAAACGCAATTACAAGCAATTTCATGGTTGTTGTACAAACTAAGAGAGTGTCTCTTAATATTGATTACTTTGAAGTAAAATGAGCTGTTGCTTACTTGAGACCAGCTCAAGAATATGGTTATAATGCCTATTATACTCCTCAAGGAACTATCTCTACCTTCGATACCTATAATCAAAGAGGGCTATTGCTACTCTGCAAGCAATCAGATGTTATGCTTACAATACTACTTAAATGCCAACTGAAATGGACTATTGCCAACATTTCAAAGAACCTGATATTATGACTACCATACTATTCCTGTAACATATAAAAAGGGCTATTGCCAACATTCTGGCCAAAGAGTGTTTATACAGCATATTTTCATGCATATTAAAAAGTACAGTTTCAGTTCTAAGTTAAACTTAATACGTTCACAATCAATTGATGAAAATCTATTTAATGACATAAACTCATCTCACCAGCTCAATATTGTAAGGAAGGCAAAATATAAAGTCAGGGTTGGTAGGTGGTTAAGAATTTGGATTTGTCTCCTTCTTCAAGTTCAATCACAGTTTAATCTCTCATGTAATCTAATGGTCATTGTAATGAGCAATGGGAGGTTCTCTGATATCTCCTTATTTTCTAATACTTTCCTATTGGCACTGCATAAATATTACATGTAACGGATCAAGTAAAGATAGCGACTCCCAGTACATAAAATAAGCAAGTAAGCTGTTAGGTTAGGTGCGATCAGACAAGATTAATTCCAAACTTAACCTATACTAACCTAAGCTAGCAATTAAGAGGCTTATCGCATGTACTGGGAGTCATTATCTTTACTTGATCCCACATAACTAACGAATTTAAAACATAAGAATAGTCCAAAAATAAGAATTAATTGAGATTATAAATAATTCATAGTCCCTTTTGAAATCTTAAAAAAATATTTTTTATAAATAAAAACTACCAATAAGGTTTATCCATAAAGAACTGGAGGATGAAAAAAGTATCATTTACATCTTCCTATATATTTTGTAAGACATTCTGAGCATACTATTCCCTTAAAATCTTTTGAAATCTATCTTATCAGTGTGACAGAAAATTGTCTTCATGAAAAGATGCTCTCTATCTGAAAACTCATAGCTGTCTCTCTTGAACAGTGAAACTACAGCAACCCATTACACAGACTAGGTGTAGTAAAATGTATGCCTTGTAAACTTGTCATCTCAAAGCAGTTTGGCCGGTCAAAGTCTTTTTCAGACGATAAATGAATCCTAGATAATGAAGACTATGGGAATATGTCAATATTTAGTGTAGTAATTCAAGCAACATTTTCAGGCCCAAGTAAAGCTAACGACTCCCGATATATTAAATAACCCCGCAAACCGTTCGGTTAGGTTAAGTTAGGTTAGATTAATTAGGTTAATGCCAAAGGTAACCTAATTAACAAATTACGGGGTTAGTTAGTGTATTTTGGGTCATTATCTTTAATTGATCCCATTTTCCTTTATCAAAGAACCTATGTACAGTATGGAAATACTTAAATGGAACAAATGGCAATATTACTCACTATTTGGCCAGAACTATTAGTCATACCCCATCTATATTATCATTACATTACCTCCAAAAATGTGAGTTAATACAATGTGTTTATCTACAATAGTACTAATTTTCCATTCCCTCAAGCTTTTTTCAAGATTTTTCTTTTGTACTGATATTGGGGAAATTAATAAAATGAACT
>JAXCGZ010021142.1:0-2500 GCA_037179515.1 Halocaridina rubra | reverse complement strand
TCCATAATGTTTTTATCTTCTCTAGTCCAGGGCCAAATATACCAAAAAACAGCGCAACAAACATATTCATAAGCGACCCTTTAATTAAATCAACAAGCGACCCCTGTCAACAAACATTTTTGTCAACACAGTGCTACAGACACCATTAAACTGGTGAAAATGGTTTTTCACATTTGGTTGGCAGACCCTACTGTGGATATATGCACCACTGCAAATAGGCCACTGAATATTCCACGTTAATGCAGCCAGTGTGCAATTTCCATGCGTAAAAATGATCACTATAACCATTTTTAATTGGGGAATGGAACTGAAATACAAAATAAAGCATAATCATAGAATATATATATATATATATATATAATATATATATATATATATATATATATATATATATATATATATATATATATATATATATATATATATATATATATATATATATATATATATATATATATATATATATATATATATATATATATATATATATATATATACAAATAGAAAATATTAGTTTAGATGCACTTGTCAAATCTGCGTAAATTTGTACTTGGTTTTTACGCAACGGATGTACAATTTTTATTCGTAAAAATTGTAACTTTATCAATTTTTAATTGGGCAAAGAAAGAGTCATACAAAAGAAATAGTGACTACAAAAGAATATGTAAAAAAATAAAAATGGTACTTTGATAGAGTTTGTTTAACTGGCGCATTTTATATTTAGTGTAGCCAAGGTACAATCTAGATGCAAAACAACTGACACTATCACAATTTTTAATTGGACAACGAATGTAACATCAAGAAGAAAACACAACTACAGAAAAAATGCATGGAAAATGGGGTAATTTGGAAAAAAAATCCAATTTGCTCATTTAAAGCACAATATTGATACGAGAGTACAATTTTCATGTGTAAAGATTATAATTTTATCAAATTTTCAATGGATAATGAAGGAAGCATAAAAAAACGTAACTACATAAAATGTAATAATGGGAAGAGGTGGCTTGGGAAATCTTTTCAAATTTGTGTATTTTGTATTCAATCTCAATACAGCAAGTGTAGATTTTCGTAAGTAAAAATTTAAATTTTGTCAATTTTTAATTGGACAATGAAAGAGCAAAAAAAAAAAATAAAATAAAAAGTATCAGAAAAATACACCCAAATGCAAATTGGTCATTTAGAAGAGTTTGTTAAATTTTTGTATTTTTACTCGGTGTTAATGCAGACACTGTAACATTTTTATGGGTAATAATTGTCGCCTCCTTTATTAATAACTGAACATTGAGAAAACGATAAAAACGAAAACATCACGACAGAAAAATTCATTAAAAAAAAAATAATGATAATGCCGACTGGAAACATCTATATTTCGCGTATTTTGCATTTAAATCTTCATAGGGATAAGTGACATAAAAATTTTATCAACACTATGGAATTGGTCATTTTAAATGTACTTTAAAAAGAGATTTACTTCAATTTTTACAACCATGTTTATTTTTGTCTGAGTGTGTTTCTTTTAACCTTGACCAAGAAGTGACTCATATATCAGGCAACCTTGTATGGCTTCTAGCGGCTTTAACAATGAGATTTAGCAGTTTTGCTTCCTTCTCATGCAACAAATAATCAGACCTTTATTTTTTTCACTCAGGGTAACGGCTACGCTTTGACAAAACCAAAGTCCTTCTGAAGGAGGCACATTCCTAACCCATACTAGAAAAAAGGAGTTCGTGAAGTAATGCCAGATCATTCAAACATTCGTGCTACATATAAAAAAAAATCTCATATATATATATATATATATATATATATATATATATATATATATATATATATATATATATATATATATATATATATATATATATATATATATATATACCAAAGCCATATTCCCCCGTATAAGGGGTGTGGCAGAGTCAAAGAATTACTTTAACTTTTTGTGGGAAGTAAATACAGAGGAGTGGATTCCCAGTCCGGTCGCTCCGCCCCATTTAGACGAATTTTACAACACGCAGGTGGACACAGATGGCGTACTCTTACCCCTCTCCCTCAGGGTGTGTGTATATATATATATATATATATATATATATATATATATATATATATATATATATATATATATATATATATATATATATATATATATATATATATATAAACTCATTTCTCATCACTGTCATAAGAAAAATTTGCCAAAAGAGTAAGATTCACTCCTAACACAAATAATTACTTTGAGAATAGAGAATAATTTTGACTTCTATTTTCTACTTAGAAGAAAGTTTCAATGTGTCTCATGCAAATTTTCCATCATGACTTCTCCGTGGCTATGAGGATATTTTCTTCTAAATTCAACCCTAAGGCATTAATGAAGTTATAGAGAGCGAAAAATGGCACCTTCGTCTCTGCATCTTCTAACTTTGCAAAATGTATGGTGCACTCGCTGATATCTAAGAATTTCTCAGTAGCATCAGTTTCAGCTGCTTAACTACATAGTTACATT
>JAXCGZ010021141.1:47500-62500 GCA_037179515.1 Halocaridina rubra | reverse complement strand
ATCGGAAATCATGACAGTACTCGCACTAAGAGTTATTGCTGAGTCTGTGGCTGTTATTTCTGTCCTTTTTGGAATCCGATTGATGTAAAATGTTATGTTTTTAGGGTGTTATAATGAGACTCATTTATGATCATTTTTCACTTACGCATTGGCAAAATATCAACAGCCTCTCTGCTTCAAGACACTACCTGCAATGGAAGAAATACATATTAAATATATACTCCAAACCACATAATTACTATATATTACATGAATATACAATTCTAATATATATATATATATATATATATATATATATATATATATATATATATATATATATATATATATATATATATATATATATATATATATATATATATATATATATATATATTGCTCCTCAAGTACCTCAGTGATTTTGGTTATAACTAATACCCACGAGGTCACTATTTTGAGTCTTTGGGGGGTAATCACGACTTCATGCAATAAGTAGAAGGTTGCGATATTTCTCAAATGGTAGATCCTGCTGCTCAACTGGCTTAATGAGTATACCTTCAGATATGTGGTTTCAAGGAAAGCAGATGAAAGAGGCATTATTTTATTACCATGCACAGCAGAAGTTACTGAATAAAAAGAGATTAGTTTCGTAGCCATGTCAAGACATATATATATATATATATATATATATATATATATATATATATATTATATATATATATATATATATATATATATATATATATATAAGAACATAAGAATAGAGGACACTGCAACATGCCTACTGGCACACACGAGGCAGCTCCATTTTTGAATGGTATTTTTAGCATGTCTAACCTATTCTATTCTACTCTACTTATTTAATCTATTTTTCTTTTTATGATTTTTCTAATAAGCACTAACCTATTCATACCCACCCTACCTCTGTCATATGTCTATCTAATCTACATTTGAAGGTGTCTAAGGTATTGGCATTTACTATCCTACTAGGAAGCCTGTTCCATGCATCAGCTACTCTATTACCAAACCAATTTTTACCAATTTCCCTTCTGGACCTAAATTTATCAAGCTTAAATCCATTATTACGAGTTCTGGTTTGATCATGAATTTTTAAAACTTTATTAATATCTCCCTTGTTAATCCCTTTAAACCATTTATACACTTCAATCATATCCCCCCTAACTCTTCGCCTCTCTAGAGAATGTAGATTAAGTTTTTTTAATCTGTCCTCATATGGTAGATTTCTGATATTGTGTATCATCTTGGTAATTCTTCGCTGCACTCTCTCCAAGGATTCAATTTCCATCCTATAATAGGGTGACCAGAATTGCACAGCATAATCTAAATGGGGCCTAACTAATGCAAGATAGAGCTGCAAAATAACTTTTTCCGTCCTATTGCTAACACTTCTTGAGATAAATCCTAAAATTCTGTTTGCTTTATTTCTGACTGCTGGGCATTGCTCTCTTGGCTTAAGACTACTACTCACAAGAACTCACAAATCCCTTTCACACTGAGAACTCATGATTTCATGGTTATTTAGCTTATAACTAGTATTGTCTTTTATAGTACCCATTTTAACTACTTTACATTTTTCAACATTAAATTCCATTTGCCATTTGTCCGACCATTCAGATAATCTATTTAGATCTTCCTTTAAAGCATGAATGTCTTCTTTTCCATTTATAATTATATATATATATTCGTCAGTGTGTACAGAAATTTTCATTGTCTTGAAATATTATTGTAATATTCTTTCATAAATGTGTTTATGTGTAAGTGCACGCGCGAGCGAGCGCGAGCGCTTGTGCGTAGGCGCGCATGCGTGAGTATGTGCTTCTTTGTGTGTGAGCGCGCGCGCGAAAACGTGACTATTTCTTTGACTTTGATTTCCTAGCCAAAACTGTGACTTCTTTGCGACTATTTGTCCTTTGCCTATATATGTTCACAGTATTCTCATTCTATCTTGCACGAATCTGGCTTTATTAATAAGTGCAGTATATTTTGATTCATTTTCCTCTACTACGGATATTCTAAGCAAATCAACGCTAATAATTACAGATATTGAAGCCTGAACCTCTACATTTTAAAGCTAGAGGTCGTCACCACTTGGCCGAGACATTATAGAGAGGAAGAATCCCTTACTCCTATGTCGCCATCTACAAATCGGGAGACGTATAATCACTTTAATATTCTAAGAGAATTTCTTAACCAAATGCAAGTACATTCTCCTACGGGTCCACCAGGATGCGTTCCACCCTAGGATAGAATATTAAAACGAGAATTACTCTTAAGAGTCAGTGCGATGAAGCATGGAATCACTCATCAAGTAGTTAGAGAGATGCTTGAGATGTCAACATCTCTGGTAAAAGTTTAGAATTCCATCTTATTCACTACTGTACACAATCTTTTAGTGCAATGGTAACGACCTTTGCTTTTGATTTCATAAGTACAGGGTTTGATTCCTGACCATATATTTTGTTTGATCAGTTGTAATATTTACACATATAGCATGTAGAATTGTTGAGGGAATGCATATAATATATTCCTATCAAGTCAGCCAAGATTTTTATGAACAATACAACATAATGCAAAAGTTATTCATATCTCTGGTATAGCATATGAGTATTCGCCCCTATATAGTACCTTTGTAGCACAATAATGACAGCCTTACCCTATGACACCACCCTTAAACACAGTCAAGAAAACTAACGGTAATGCTTATGAGCTATCCTAAGCCACCCATTGGTCTAGAGGCTCTAGACTTAAGAGTTTAACATTCCTGGATGTTCAATGTCTAGGTTTAAACTAGCCATTGCTGTCGGCAATTATGCCCATCCCTTGTGTTCTTGGACAGCAATTAAACTGACATGAGTACTCCCTGAGTGACCGTTAATCCCCTCTAACCAGCTAGTTAATGAACGCTACAGCAACATCTTGAACGGTCGTTAGAAAGCCAAAGTCCATAGGGTCAGAACCCCCGTTGTAAAATCGTTCCTCTCTTTGCAGTAACCTGCGTATGTTTATATATTTTGTTAGGAAGGACATCCAATCTTAACTTCCCATCTCAAACCTGTCTGTATTCACCCTGTTCGAATGAGGGTAACAAAATGAGATGTGAAGTATTTTATTTTTTACTTAAATTACTTATACTGTATATTTATTTCCTTTACGAAAAAAAACAATATTGGTATTATTGCCCTTATCGCAGTTTGTGCATCTAAATACACTCTTATTCATTACTTAATTTATTCAAATATCTATTCACTTGAAGAAGAACTGTAAGACTTATATCATTACTATTATGGAAATCTAAGATACTATTCTATAACTGACTCCATACATCTGAGTATATGCTTCAATTTGGAAACAAACGAAAGCACAAAACTTGATATCCATAATCATATAATTCAAAACTATCAAACGGATATTGCTTGCTTAATAACAAAATAAGCGGGAAAATACAGAGTAATTTACAAATAAATCCCAAAGAATATTGGTAGAACAAAAAATGCAAGCATACTATGATGATTCTCTCTCTCTCTCTCTCTCTCTCTCTCTCTCTCTCTCTCTCTCTCTCTCTCTCTCTCTCTCTCTCTCTCTCTCTCTCTCTCTCTCTCTCTCTTTGATATGAGAACTGAAGGATAAGTCCGAGATCTTGAGATACTGCTCCACCTCTAATGCCACACATTTACTGAAATTCTCACCTAACCAAATGAGGCGACCAAGACTACCTTAAGAAGGCAACCGCTACTCTCTAATTCTTATCCGAGAATGAGTGAAATAAAAAGAAAGTCCGGAATACAAGATTGGTAGGAGCTCGTAAAAAATTGGGACCTGCCTTTTATCAACTGAGAGAAAAAATTAGGTTAGGTTTTGTTAGGTTAGGCTTAGTTAGGCCAGAATTTGAGCTTGGACTTTAAGTTAAAATCATAACCTAATTTGATATAATCTAAACTAACCTTTCTTCGCTATGGATAAAAAGCCAGGTCCAAATTCTTCATGAGTTCCTATACGTATAAAGAAAAAATTCTGCTATTATTGAAGGAAGAAAAGGCAACTGGACAGCAATAGTATTTTCTCTTCCATTGTCAGACAGATTTCAAAAGCACAAAAATTTCTGAAGACACAATACGTGAAATGAGGGTGGAGGAGAAGGAGGAGGTAGGGGGAGGAGTTAGGCGCATTAGGTGGAGGGATAGTGTGGTGGTGGGGGTGTGGGTAAGGATGGTGGGAGGGGCAGGGTTAAAGAAACAGGATGACACGTATTCATGTGTTTATCTTCTTTGGAAATAGTCAGTGATGATATAATTCCTGTGTTCACAGAATAAAGAGTTGGAAAGGTAGACAAATAATACCTTTGCAAAATATTCTCAAAGAATCGAAGAGTCAAAAAGATGTCAGCAAAATGCACATACACGCGTAAAGAAATTAAAGAAAAGAATATAAAAGAAAAAGAGAAAATGCAAAGAAGATATCAGAACACATAAGAAAATATGAAGTAGAAATTAAATCGTATAATAAAATGAGGAAATGAAACTTTTAGATGTATGAATATATGGCCAAAAAGAAATGAAAAAAGAAACTGCAAACACATACAAAAATGAAATATAAATAAAAATATAAACCATTAAATGCCAACTGTGAAATAAATAATGAGAAAGAAAACAAAAGGAGAGAGAAGGACAATATTTTCATCCATTTACAAGAATTGAGAAAAATTTTTGTGTGAATAAATTTAAACGACGACGACGACGACTACTACTACTACTACTACTACTACTACTACTACTACTACTACTGATGATGATGATGATGATGATGATGATGATGATGATGATGATGATGATGATGATGATGATGATGATGATGATGATGATGATAATAATAATAATAATAATAATAATAATAATAATAATAATAATAATAATAATAATAACAATATTGATAATAATAATAATAATAATAATAATAATAATAATAATAATAATAATAATAATAATAATAATAATGATAATGATGATGATGATGATGATGATGATGAAAATAATAATAATAATAATAATAATAATAATAATAATAATAATAATAATAATAATAATTATAATAATAATAATAATAATTATAATAATAATAATAATAAAAATAATAATAATAATAATAATAATAATAATAATAATAATAATAATAATAATAATAATAATAATAATAATAATAATAATAATAATAATAATAATAATAATAATAATAATTAGAAGAAGAAGAATAAACCCTGTAGTAATAGTAGTATTAGTGATAGTGAAAGAGGAAGAAAAAAGATTGTTGATGAAAATGGCAATATCACTCATCCTTTCCTAGAACAATCAGTTGCTCTTACAGCCAAAAAGATATCTGTGATCAAATATATTTGCATCTATGAATAGAATTATAGCAAAAATATTACACAATAAAAAATATATATCAATTATTCATTTTATACATTTCAGCATCTTCGACCACCGGGAGTGTGATCCAGTTCGATTTACTGCTGGTTCTAAGCCCTGATCAATGTATAGAGTTGGTGTTGGGAAACCATCTTCTAGTCCCCAAGGAACTTGTGAGACGCAGCGACCCCCCAGAAAATGATGAAAAGTTGCTGAGAGAGAAGGGAAAGATGTTCTGGAGAGCTAAAAGATGTTATCCGTTTTCTTACTGAGCTCGAGATAGAGATACTGTTCTAAATTACCTCATGAAATGAAAAATTTCTCCACACAATCGTAAAAACAGCATAAAAGGATATAATTACACTCTCACTCACACGTAATACACATACAATCACTCTGAATTAATTAGTTAGCTTAATAATAAAATACATTATGATAAAAACAATAAATCTTGAACAACAATTCTGAGGAGGAAGACTGTCTTGGGGAACTTCTAATAGTGACTCAATGTTTCTTTATCCCTTATGCAGAGGTTAATGTAAAGAAATCTCTAATAGCTGATAACTACTGGCAACGAAGCATTTTCAGTGAGTACACCATTAGATGTGTTAGCCCATTGATGAAACTGCATTCACATGAACAAGGTTGGGGAGCGGTCAGGTTGGAGGATCCTTGGTACGACTGAACTTTTGCTTATCACTTTATCATAGCAAGGTTCTGATTATAAATCTCCTGTGATGGGTATCCCCAACCAACTAGGCAATTTCAGTGAGTGCGCAGTTAGATGTGTTGGTTCAGTGATGAAACAATATCCATAAGATCAATCTTGAAGATTTATTAATTTCGGAACTTCCTTAGTGTGTTGCAACTCCTTAGCGCTTCAGCAGAGTTCTTGCGAAGATATATCTTCAAGCTGGTAACTCCTGCTAACTCATTAGTGTCAAAGAGTATAGCATTAGATGTGGTAGTTCAGTAATGAAACAATATTTACACAGTTCCAGGTAAATGAGAAAATCTATTCTGTAATATGGTATACTGGCAAAATGCTGCTCTCAAGTCAGCAGTCTCAAAGAGTACACCAATAGATGTGTTAGGTCAACGAAGAAGCATCACACGGTTCAGAGAATAGATAAGGTTATAATGCTCGTCAAAGAACTCACATAGATAATAAACATTTTCTTAAAGATTGTATACAGCCCTCATGCATAACAAAACTCTATTCTCGGAGAGAGCATATTATTGTAGTTACACCCTCTTGATACAGGAAAGGAACTTGAATGGTTTAACATTTCAACGAAATAATGTTTATGAGTTTATGATAGTAACTAAATCTACTTAATGTAAACTAGATAACATCCTGGGTTACAACAAATACCAGACTTCCTTCGCAAAAAGCAAATATTTTGCTTGCTAGCTAAAGCAGTCTCTCTCTCTCTCTCTCTCTCTCTCTCTCTCTCTCTCTCTCTCTCTCTCTCTCTCTCTCTCTCTCTCTCTCTCTCTCTCTCTCTCTCTCTCTCTCTCTCTCTCTCATATATATATATATATATATATATATATATATATATATATATATATATATATATATATATATACAGTTCGTTCCTGGCACCCTTGGTGTTGGGTCACTCTAAAACATCGTCCCATCGTCCTTTTGTTGGGGAAAGGACAGAAAGAAGGGGGGAGTGACAATTATATTGTATACAAACATAGTTTTATATATATATATATATATATATATATATATATATATATATATATATATATATATATATATATATATATAAATCTATATATATAAATAATAAAAAGAAAATAAATAAATAAATCTCGAGTAAAATAACGTTTTTGAAAAATATACTTTAAAGAAAGAAAATTCCGACTCAATTTACTGTATTTCTGACCATTACGGCTGTGGTAAAGAACATACCCCATAGTGAGTGCGAGAGGGAATCTCATACCTCCCTACCAGTGCATCATTGTGTGTGTTAAAATACTTACACACACACACACACACACACACACACCAGTCTGATAGGCTCAGCGCAAGAGAGGCATATACTTGAAAAGGACACCAAGCTCTGAATTTGACCACCCCTCCTTACACCCCCATCACCAAATACTCTCCTTATGGCTACCCCCCCACCTGAAAGGGGAACATGTTCCTCAACGAAGGTACTGGCCAAAGACAGAGGTATCAAACCTAGGTCTGTGTTCCCAAGGAAGGATTTTCACCTTCTAAGCTTTCCAGAAGGTATACCTCTCGCGGAAAAATTTCAATGGAGGAATAAATTCCTTCCCATTCACCATCATTCGCTGAGCATTCCCAACCAAAGCAAATGGTGGTTTAATCATCTATATGTCATGAGGAAAAACAAGCATCTTATTGAAGAATTGCAAAGGGGTGTGCATGGGGGGCTCCAATTCGTGTCAAAGGATAAGCCACCTCTTAGAACATTTTTCATTAAAGGGTTTCCTACTTATTGGAATAAAGAACAACTGCACTCCCTCTTAGAAAATGAAGATGGAAAATACATCAAAAGCCTACAACGTTTAAAGTATGATGGAAAAGAATCTTCGACTCTAAAGATGATGTGGAAATAAATTGAAGTCAATCCTCCAGAAGAAATTGTCCTTCTTCCAGGGATTAAAGATCCCCCTATCCTCAAAGTGCAAGAAAAATCTTCAACCAACATCCAGCGCTCCCTCTATTGCCAGAAGGGGCACACTTATCAAAAATGTTCAGCAGAGACTGCTGGGCCCATCACAACAACTCCTCGGTCCCGGACTTGCTCACGATGTGGCACAGTCACTGAAAATATGTGGGAGCATAACTGTTCCCAGCAGAATGAAGATAGTATCACCTCGGAGAGCCAAGATACAGGATCTGCCGAGGGTGAATCAATACTGACAACTACAGATGAAGCAGTTCAGGTACAAATTGTAGCAGTGAAGGAACAAATCACTGCAGTGAATGAACAAATTGTAACAGTGAATGAACAAACTATCAGAGATAACGACCGAGAACTACAGTGCAAAAATAACTCCTATGAAAAGATGCTCAAAAACTTAAAAGAGCAAGTAGCTACATTAATGATTCAGCTTGAAAACATGACAAATGAATCATTTAAGGTTTGTCCTATATCATCTCAAAATGATAATGGCAGTGACAAGGAAATAGCTCAAAGAACCCGAATAACACGAGCTGCTAAAGTCAAAGGTAAAGCCCTCATACTTGAACAGGTAAAATTCCTTAACACTGCAGATAATTAGATGCAGATATCACTCTCCCAACTTTCTATTCTTTAATTTTTTTTTCTTTCCTTCTAATTAATCACACCCTTCTTACTACAATGAACCTGTCTCTTATCTCTATGTCATACCTTTTCTTCATAAATAGATATGTGTGTGTGTGTGCATGTGCATGCATATATAAGGAGATTCTCATGTATGTAGGTATGTGGGTGTATGTGTATATGTATATGTATATGCATATACGTGTGTCTATCACTATTCCTATAGCTGTTGGTGTGAATACTGTTGTGACACTAGTGATTGTTATTATAATCATTAACTTCATGATTATTACTATAATTAGGTATTTTCATGTGTGCATGTGTGTGTGTGCATGTGTCTGCATATATATATGCAGGTATGTGCACATATATATGTGTATGCTTGTATGTGTGAATCATCATTCTCATTACAGTTACCATAACTGCTGTTGTGACACTGGTGATTGTTACTGTACTCATTACTTTTGTGATTATTACTGTAATTCTTGTTATCAAGGCCCTAATTATGCGTTCTGATCTTTTCATGCATTACAAAATCTTAACTTTCAATATTCATTCTTTGAAGAAAAGATTTGTGGATATTTTGCACTATGTTAAAAAAGAGAAACCAACATTTGTATGTCTGCAAGAAAGTTTGCACTCTCATCAGTTGTGCAACATAAGAGGCTATTCCAAATATTCGCTTGATAGTAAGCAAGGCCTCACCACTTATATTAGTAACTGCATTCCCCATCAGTTAATCGAAACCAGCACTAATCCAAGTAATGATGGTGAGGATAACAAGAATGTTACATATATGCTTTTCAAAATAAATGTCAAAACCAATCCTTTTTATGTTTGTAATACATATATTGGAACTGATGCCTTTAATGAAGCAAAATTACAACATCCCCTTATGTATGAGAACATTATATTCGCTGGAGATTTTAATGCAAGGCACAAAGAATTTGCAGAAACATCTGATAACATCTGTAATTACAATGGCAGACGGCTCTATGAGTTTATTAGTGATAACAATTTTACCTTACTAGGACCACGTTTGCGTACCCACCTTAGAGGTGGTAGACTAGACTACATATTTTATCATGGTTTAGAATATGGGAAAGACTTTACTTGCAGAAGAATAGACGATCTATTGTCTGACCATTTTGCACTTGAGAGCACATTCCTACTCGATTCCGGCATTTGTCAAGCACATAAACGAAAGCAGATAAATATTCCTATTGAATTCGTTGCCCCTTTTCGCTCTTTTATGGCTTCTACATTTGAAAATATAGATATTCAGACCATTACAGGCCAAGAAATCTATGATCTCTTAATAGAACGGATATATTTATTCCATAGAACTTACATACACAAGCCTAAACACAAGGCAATCAAGAAGAAAAACAATTGGACAGAAGATAACAAGCTAAACACATTTAAAAAACAGGTAGACAGTGCAGTTGATATGTATAAAAGGGACAACAATGCAACCACTCTTGAAAATCTGCTACTTACTCTACGAGAGTACCGTGAGCTTAAAAGTGATGTCCGAACTAAGCACTTTCAAAACTTCCTACAGTCTATCAATGCTCATACGAGTAGTTCTAAAATCTGGCAGTCAATTAATGCTCTGGTTGGCAAAAACATCAGTGTGTCACAAACAAATGATTTCCAAACTCTTGCTGAAGAACTTCTCTTACAATACTCTAAGACATCTTCCTTTGAAAACCTTCCTTGCGATATTCAACAACGATTAAGAAATCTTGACTTTGAAAGAATGATGAACATAGAATTATCCTGTGCAAGAACAATGGAAGAGGACAGATTCATTGACTACATAACCAAAAATGAGTTGGACTTTGCTCTCTCCCATGGGAAGAGCACCTCTCCGGGTGAGGATGGCATTACGTACCAAGTAATCCGAGATCTTAATGATGATATTTGTAATGGTATTAATCCAATTCAGTTTTTATTCAGCACTATTTATAATGAGGGCACACTTCCAGAACAATGGAAAAAAAGCATTATTATTCCAATTCCAAAAAAAGAAAGTACAAAATTAAGACCTATCTCTCTGACATCCTGCTTCTGCAAAGCCTTTGAGAGAGTCATTCTTAACAGACTTGATTTCACACTCGAGGGAAAATTATCAAATAATTTGTATGGATTTATGAAAGGAAAAAGTACCAAAGACTGTTTTGTAGAATTTATGAATGTTGAGCACTGCTCTGAAGTCACTGTTTTTCTAGATTTGCAAAATGCCTTTGATATTGCAAATAGAACCGTTATTTTGGATCATTTAGCAACTTTAGGGGTCAAAGGTAAACTACTGCAACTAATTAGATGCTACCTAAGTAGTCGAACCTCTAAAGTGTACTATAAAGGATATCTTACTTCCAGCGAAAAGGAATTTACACTGGGAACTCCTCAGGGAGGAGATCTGTCTCCCCTTCTCTTTAACATCTTAATGGATAAGCTTCTCAAGTCTCTCAGACTACCAAATGATGAATGCACCATCATATGTTATGCAGACGACATATGTATAAGGGCACCTTCTGCCAATGATATGCAAATAATACTTAATGACTTTTCTCAAGTATCAAAAGACATTGGTCTTGTCATTTCAACTCCAAAAACAAAGTACTTTTCCAGTATCTCGCAAGAGCCTCACCTTGTATTAAGCAATCAAATGGTTAAGGTGTGCAAAAATCACAAATATTTGGGAATACCAGTTCCTTCTCCCCCTCACACAGAGTATGTCAAAGATTTGTGTGAAAGACTGCAACAGAGACTCAGACCGTTAAAGCTTCTTGCCAATAGGGTATCTGGTGTTGGAATTAACATATGCCGAACTTTCTATCTCGCATATGTCAGGTCATTAGTCGACTATCACACCCTGCAGCTCTGTACTATGACTACCTCTATCTTAAGACCCCTAGAAAAAATTCAGAACAAAGCTATGAGGATTATTCTTGGCTGCCCTATGAGCACCAGAATTATAAATATGCAACATGAATTAAACCCCCCACCTTTGATAGAACATATCAAACAGTCAGCTGTGATATTTGGAGTTAAACTAGCAAAATCAGCTCAGCCTCATCCATGTAATGCTGGTCATTTGCAAGGGCCGCAGTCAGCGCCAACAATCATTAAATCACTAATAAAAAGTAACATACAGTATGAAAGACAAATTCACCCCAAAGTATTTAAGCTTATAACCAATGAGACAAAAAAACATAATGTAACACTCTTTACTGAGAGTGGTCCTGAACGATTAATAAATCCTTGCAAGAGGATTGGGCCAGAAATTCTCTTTCCAATATTATCATCTGGTCCGAATGTTGCTCCAATTATTAAAAAACATCAATGGTTAGATGAAATTGAAGCCTTTATTGAAACTAGTTTCCCAACTAACAATGAAACACTCTGCATTTACACTGATGGGTCTCACACAAGCAGTGCAGGAGGGTCTGGGTGCAGCATTGTAGTTTATGAAAATTTTGAAGGGCAGCAAATATTTGACAAAGCACTGAGTATGCCAAAATGGTCATCAATCACCGAATGTGAAATTGTTGGTCTAAAACTTGCTATTGAACATGTTCTCAGTGCTAGGAGAAATGCTATCATATTCTGTGACTCGCAGAGTGCGCTTCTGTCACTGAGATCATTAAAAAGCTCCTACAAAACTCACATGGCTGAAATTCAAGAGGCTCTTATTGATTGCGCAAAACTTAAACTCCAAGTTAAGTTTTCATGGGTACCCTCCCATGTTGGGATAGTAGGTAATGAAAAGGCTGACAGGCTGGCAAAAATGGCAACTGAGAGTTCAGCGTCTGAATCTATAACCACACTGACTCAGTTTAAAACAATGTTGTATAATGAGATTATGGAAGAGCAAGAACTTTCTACACTCACACAACATGTAAGCAGCTGTTCGATCCAACATTATGAAAACTTCAGAAGGCTGAGACACAAATACAGCATGGGTAAAATGCTTACAGGTGACTGTGATAGGGTTGCTGCCCGTATAAGACTTGGTTATAGAAATATATGGGAGGTGAATTGCGAGAAAACTGGTAGAAAGCACCCAGAACACTCAAAATGCCATTTATGTGAGTGTGAAGGGGGCAACAATTTAGTACACTACATTGCAGAGTGCACAAGGCTTAAGGACTTCAGACCTCTTGGCCTGAGCTACTTTGAACTTTGTGTGCACTTTTGCAACCCAGAGAACTTATATCCTGTACTTAGTGTATACCCAACGTTGAAAATGTAATTCTTTCACCCTCTTCTCCGTCTACATCTTTTCCCACATTTATGTGGGGTCGATGTTTCTGGTCAGTTTTCTCCATTTATTTCTGTCCCATACCTCATCACCCAACAAACCTTTGGACCTCAGATCATCATTGATGCCGTCCATCCACCTATGCTTTGGTCTCCCTCTCCTTCTACCCTGTATATCCATTTCCATCACCCTCCTCCCAACATACTGTTCATCCCTTCTAGCGACGTGACCATACCATCTTAGTCTACTTTCTTGTATATTATCTGATATTTCTATAACTTTAAAAAAAAAAAAAAAAAAAAAAAAGAGGGGTGGAGGGAATACCTTCTCTCTCTCTCTCTCTCTCTCTCTCTCTCTCTCTCTCTCTCTCTCTCTCTCTCTCTCTCTCTCTCATATGGAGCCCCGCTTTGCACCTGTCAAGTGGCTTGCCAACAATGCTGCAGGAGTCTCCATCCCAGTGGCAAGGACCCTCTACATCCTACTACTTCGGTCAGTGGTTGACTATCTGTCTCCTGCCTTGTGTCAACTTCCTAAACCAGCTCTCGAGCCACTTGAAAAGTTCCAGAATCAAGTCATGAGATTTATCTTGGGATGTTCTCTCTCTACCCGTATTGTGAGTATGCAGTTGGAGCTCAACTTACCCCCTCTTGTGGAGAGGATTTATGCCAATGTGTCCTATTTTACTGTTAAGTGTCTTCACTACCCCTTTCTTGCTCCGTACTTCTCTGCTGTCATGAGGACGTCCCTTGATCCAGACGCACCCAGGCTCCCACTTCGAGCAGGAGGTCATAACCTTATCAGGGTGGTGAGTGACATTCTCCGTGGCCTTGACATCGACCTGCCAGTGCAGGCGGCTGTCCCAGATTTACCACCCTGGCGTGTCCCCCTCCCCGCTGTCACATATACACCGACCTCGAAGGATGTCTATCCCCCCTTGCAGAGACAGTTAGCTCTGGAGACTATCGCTGATGTATCTACGTCTGTCCCTGCAGCACACCACGTCTATGTTGATGGTTCTGTGCAAGCAGATGGGAGGGCGGCATGTGCTGTGTTTTCCCCCACCATGGAGCCGCCTGTGCCGGCTGATTCATGGATTGGCCGTAGACTACCCACCTCGTCGAGCTCCACCTACTGTGAACTGAATGCCATCTTGGATGCCGTGACTCTCCTTGTTCGACGACGAGTGAATGGGGTAATAATTTGTGACTCCCAATCGGCCCTACAAGCCCTATCCTCGCCAAGACCTATCTGTGGCCGTGCTGTGGGAAATATACTATGTCGCCTCGCAGCCGCTCGGGATGCTTCTCTTGTTGTGTCATTTGTGTGGACTCCATCCCACATTGGGCTGACTGGCAACGACACAGCGGATCGTCTTGCCAAGGCGGCCTGTATGCTGGATGGGCATGCTGTGGACGCTGAGCCCTCCCTCCGATGCCTACGTAACATCATCTACTCAGCTGGGTTTGCCATGACGGTCCAGCGCAGGGACACGGAGAGGGCCAACAGTGTGTCCATACAGCACCATGATCACTTCCTTCACAGTCGCTACAAGTATCGCAGACGCGGGTTAATGGTGCGGAAAAACAATGTAGTTAGTGCTCGGCTCAGAATGGGGTATCGGCCTTTATGGCAGGTCTCCCAGACTCTAGATATGCCACAGTACACCTCCTGTACATTATGCGACCGAACTAATGCTAACACTCTTGACCACTATTGTCTTCAGTGCCCCGCAGTGAGAGATGTTTTACCACGAGGTCAGAACTTAATACAGATCTGCTCATTTTTACTTAATGATGACAACCTTGATGTTATTCTTGCTCGTTTTCCTCACTTTGGTGGCCATTAATTATATTGAATTATACATATATTTTCTGTATGTTGCTATATAATTCTGTTTGTGCATTCTGCGTTTCTCTGAGCTTTACTTTTGCATATAATGTACTCTGTGCTGCCATTCTGTGAGTTGTGTGTTAGTATGCAGCAATGTTTTATCAATATGTACACCTCCCTGTAAACCATGTTCAATTCTTGGTTT
>JAXCGZ010021141.1:32500-45000 GCA_037179515.1 Halocaridina rubra | reverse complement strand
AATAATAATAATAATAATAATAATAATAATAATAATAATAATAATAATAATAATAATAATAATACTAATACTAATAATAATAATAATAATAATAATAATAATAATAATAATAATAATAATAATAATAATAATAATAATACTTGACAAATATCTAGCCCAGGAAATACCAAACCGTTTTCTGACAGTCTTAAAAGTGGGAGAATGACCTGCATATCTGACCATGCCCCAGACACCCTCCATATGACCTGCTGTCTCTTTCCTGTAATTATTATGGGTCATGTTACAATACCTCTTCCTTTCCGTTGCAAGGAAGAATTGAGGAAGAGGCAGAAAATTTATATATTAAGATGTTAGGAAGTAATAAAGAAGTAGAAATTTCCTCCCAGGAGGTTGTAAGGATGAATAAAAAACGATGCCTAAAGTTCCTTCTGTGGGGATGAAAGGAAGAAATGAAGGCTTCGCATTCACGAGGTCGAAAGATCGGTTCCCGTCCAAGACCGAGAGTTTAAGCTGTTTACTGGCAGGTGGTTACTGCTGTGGCTAGTCACCACAGTGGGGGGTTGGGGCTTACCCCGGCTGACGAATACCCATTGTATAATGGAAATAAAGGTTTATTACATATTATTATTGAAGTTATAGGGAAGAAATGAGGAAGATATAAAGAATGAGAGGAAGAAATAAAGCAGACTTAGTTCCCCTTGAGGTTGCAAGGAAGATACGAAGACGCAGACATTGTCTTTTTTTTTGTGATTGAAAAGAAGAAATGAGGAATCAAAAGAGAATTTATTCCTCAAGTTGCAGGAAGAAATGGAGAAATAGAATTTTTTTTTTTTTTTTTTTTTTTTTTTTTTTTTTTTTTTTTTTTTTTTTTTTTTTAGAGGCTATAAGGAAAACGTTAGGAAAGAGTAAAGAGTTACTTTCTGGAGGTTGTAAAGAAGAAATGAGAGAGAAGCAAGAGGGGAAAAAAGTAGGAAACAGAGGGGATTACTAAGGCAGAAATAGAATTCCTTCCTTAAGGTTGTTAGGAAGAAATGATAACGAAACAAGTGTTCCTATCTTAATACTATAATAAAGAGATAAGAAAAACTTCCTTTCCTTGGAATGGTAAGGAAGAACTAACTTTCCTTGGATGGTAAGGAAGAACTAACTTTCCTTGGAATGGTAAGGAAGAACTAACTTTCCTTGGAATGGTAAGGAAGAACTAACTTTCCTTGGAATGGTAAGGAAGAAATGAAGAAACAGAGTTCCTTTCTTATGGTTTAATGGAAGAAATGAGGAAGATGCAGGAGAACCTTCCGCAAAATCACAGGAAGAAATGAGAACGAATTCAAGAGTTCCTTCCTTGAGGGTGAGAGGATGAATTAAGGAAGATAAAAAAACTCGTTCCTTGAAAATGACAGTAATATATGAGGAAGAATGTGTTCCTTCCTTGACGTTCCAGGAAGAAATAACAACGATGCAGACTCTTTCCTTCAAGAAAGAAACAAGCGTTTCTTCACCGAGACTACAAGGAAGAAATGAAAAAATTGCAGGTAACTCATTCCTTGAGATGGTAACTAAGAAATTAGGAAGAAATAAGGATATTTACTTTTTTTGGGGGGTAGAAAGGAAGAAATGAGGAAGATGTAGAGAGTTACCTATTGCAGGTCAAAAGGAGAAAATAAGGAAGATAATGTCTTTCTAACTAGAGGTTACAAACGGAAATGAGTATAATATATTTTCTTTTTGGAGGGAGTGCAGACGAAAATCTCGTGATTCCAAGAACAAGAACAAAAATAGCAGACAGAACCCTGTCTGTCAGTGATCCCAACCTTTGAAAAGGACTGCAAGAGACATAAAAGAAACAGAAACAGTCTGAGCAAACAAAAACAGAGAGGACATTTTGTAGTGACTGAACATGTCAGTGTACTTATTTTTTCATTAGCAAATAATTGCACATGGGGACATGTGCACTTGAGATCTTCCAGTGATATGCATTTATTAGCAATACAATCCATATTTGGTTATGCATATATCAAATATTAATAAAAATTTCAATTTTTTCAGCAGATAAGAATAAAACATAGTGTAACAATTGACTGAAGGCAAAAGAGCACTCTGCGTTTATTATTAAGAGTAATACATAGTATACAATGCTTAGTTTGATTTGCTTATATCTGCGGTTGTTAGGTGCCATAATTCTAGATTAGTTTACATGTAGTTAAAGCTAATATTAGCTCTTGCTGAGTACTATCAATTAAATAAAATCTCCGCTTTACATGGTAGATTTTCAAAAGATACTACATAAGCACTACAATTTGAAGCAGATATAGTATAGTAATATTCATATTAGACTAATAAGTTGATACATATACATATACATGCATGCACATGCATTCATATATACGAACGCAACACATACATATACATGCATATATAAATATATAAAGATAACCGATTAGATGAGCAAATAGAAGTGTCACTGGGACTTCATAATCTTACCTATCTAGGGGAGAGAGAGAGAGAGAGAGAGAGAGAGAGAGAGAGAGAGAGAGAGAGAGAGAGAGATGAGAGAGAGAGAGAGAGAGAGAGAGAGAGAGAGAGAGAGAGAGAGAGAGAGAGAGAGAGAGAGAGAGAGAGAGAATATTTTATTCAGATAACTGTACATGGGGACGTGCACATGGGCACTCCCAGTGATATTGCAGTTGTTAAACATTACAATCTGTTTGGTTATGTATAAATACAATATTAGTAGAATTTGCAATTAATTTTAAATATCATAGCAAAGTAATTGAGAATAAAATATAGTGTAATAATTGATTGATGGCAGAAGAGCACTCTGCGATTATTAATTAAGAGTAATATATTATGGTTTACATGTATTAATAGCAGAAGAGCACTCTGCGATTATTGATTGAGAGTAAGATTGATAACACTATTTTTCAATAGCCCTTGTTGAGTGCTATCATCTAAGTTAACTATTCCACTTTTCCACAGTACCACTGCGGACTATTTGAAGCAGATATAGAATAACAATTTTCAGGTTAGAGTAATAAGTAGGTACATATACATATACATGAGTTTGTATTATTTAAGTTTCTGTATTACTAACAAGTGTAAAACAGTTTAAAAAATTCCTACTCCAAGGTAAGCTTTTCAGCCTGCCAGTGGGATCAATCTGACAATTGATCCTTGAGAAAGTGTGGATGGGAAATTAAGACTAGATGTCCTTCTTAGCGTCTCACGGTGGTCTCGATCGTCAAGAAAGTTACCTCATTTATATAATGCAATAAAATATATTTATTAAACTATATTTTTTTTGTATCATTTATGGTATGAAAAAGGAGAAAAGTTCTCTGCTAAGGGGAAATAATGTCTTTTTTATTTAATTTGCTTAATTTCTAATCCTCTCTCTCTCTCTCTCTCTCTCTCTCTCTCTCTCTCCTCTCTCTCTCTCTCTCTCTCTCTCTCTCTCTCTCTCTCTCTCTCTCTCTCTCTCTCTCTCTCTCTCTCTCTATCTATCTATCTATCTATCTATCTATCTATCTATCTATCTATCTATCTATCTATGCTGTGTTTATGTGTATGTATGTATGTTTAGGTTTATATGTGTACGTATATGCGATTAATTACATGCACTTTCCTTTGTTGTGTTACCCTCAGATGACAATGATGTGTATGAGTATGCATGTATGCATCTTTATCTGTGGAAAGGACGAATAACTCCTTTTGCTGAAATGAATGCCACAAACTCTCTCTCTCTCTCTCTCTCTCTCTCTCTCTCTCTCTCTCTCTCTCTCTCTCTCTCTCTCTCTCTCTCTCTCTCTCTCTCTCTCTCTCTCTCTCTCTCTCTCTCTCTCTCTCTCTCTCTCTCTCTCTCTCTCTCTCCTTGATATGTATGACTATGAAGCCCCAGTGGCGTTTCTATTGTTCATCTAATTAATGCATGCATATGTATATGTACCTACTTATTACTCTAACCTGAAAATTGTTATTCTATTTCTGCTTCAAATTGTCTGCTGTAGTACTGTGGAAAAGTGAAATGTAACTTAAATGACAGCACTCAACAAGGGCTATTTGAAAATATTGTTACAAATATTACTCTTAATTAATAATGGCAGAGTGCTCTTCTGCCATCAGTCAATTATTACACTGTATTTTATTATTAATTACTTGCTATGATATTTAGAAATTAATTACAAATTCTATTAATATTCTATTCATACATAACCAAATAGATTGTAATGTTTAACAACTGCAATATCGCTTGGAAGTGCCCATGTGCACATGTCCCCATGTACAGTTATCTGAATGAATAAAAAAAAAATCTATCTATCTTTTTATCTTCTTATTTTCACATGAAACTGAACAATTGTGTTTGATTTATAAAAAAAAATGTGTTTAATTTAAGTATATAATATAGTTTGAATTTTATCTCTTTATTATTTAAGGTTCTGTTGTAGCTCAGTGCTGCTACAACGCGCTACTTCAGAAGTGCCAAGAGATATTCTCAAGGTCGACACCCTCTGCCGGGCGTTAGGAAAGGCATCCAGCTTAATACAGACTCCAGCCTGTCTGTGTCCACCCCCCATTCGAATGGGGATTTATATGTGACATACATATCAGCAAAAGATATTTTACGTTTTGAACATAATAGCAAGTAACAACCAAAAATAATTATTTTTGTTTAATTCAACTTCTCTCGCCATCTACGAAATCTAGTGAGCGTGGAGAGGTTGTTATTTTCTCTTTATGCCCCAAGAGGGGTTGGTGTCTAACCTACATGTGGCACACAGATGACTTTGGCGAGAAAATTCCAAATGAAGCGTGACAATGCCATTGTGTGTACTGAGACGTTGGTAAAAGGCAAATATCGTCTTGTGACCATTTTCTCAGAGTAAACTTCCGGCATAAGTGTGTCGATGAAAGTAAACTAATAATAATAATAATAATAATAATAATAATAATAATAATAATAATAATAATAATAATAATAATAATAATAATAATAATAATAATAATAATAATCGTCATCGTCATCGTCATCGTCATCGTCGTCATCGTCATCGTCATCGTCATCGTCATCGTTATCATTATCATTATCATTATCATTATCATTATCATTATTATTATTATTATTATTATTATTATTGTTATTGTTATTGTTATTGTTATTATTATTATTCTTATTCTTATTATTATTATTATTATTATTATTATTATTATTATTATTATTATTATTATTATTATTATTATTATTATTATTATGAATCTAATAATAATAATAATAATAATAATAATAATAATAATAATAATAATAATAATAATAATAATAATAATAATAGAATGTGTAAGGACAGAGCATTTGGTTCAATCGCTTTTACACTGGAAATGAACACTTGAGAAGGAAAGAAATATGGGAATGACAATGGGACTGAAGAGGCTTCGAAAGAGACAAACGATTTGAGCGAGGTAAATAGCTAAAGGGTCACTCATTAAAGTTAAGAGAAGAAGAAAAAGAATACTTATTCCTTTTAAAAGAAGATAAAAGGTATCTTTTGAGAGAGAGAGAGAGAGAGAGAGAGAGAGAGAGAGAGAGAGAGAGAGAGAGAGAGAGAGAGAGAGAGAGAGAAGAGAGAGAGAGAGAGAGAGAGAGAGTCAGTTTATAGCACTCTTTGGGAAAGGAAGACACACAGAGAGAGAGAGAGAGAGAGAGAGAGAGAGAGAGAGAGAGAGAGAGGAGAGAGAGAGAGAGAGAGAGAGAGAGAGAGAGAGAGAGAGAGAGAGTCACTTTTATAGCACTCTTTGGGAAAGGAAGACACACACACACACACACACACACAGAGAGAGAGAGAGAGAGAGAGAGAGAGAGAGAGAGAGAGAGAGAGAGAGAGAGAGAGAGAGAGAGAGTATAATAATAATAATAATAATAAGACTTTATTTCCAACATACATTGGGTATTCAAATATGGGTGTACAATTAAAATTTACAAGTAAAATCTTCCTTTAAGAGTAACTTCTTAAGATTATATTTAAAAGTATACACTGAACCAGCATTTTTTAGTTCTCTGGGAAGCTGATTATATAAATGAGGTCCACGAATGTTTATATCTCTTGAGCCAATATCAGTTTTAGACCTTCGTACTAATAAATCTTCCCCTTGACGGGTAGTTAACCCGGTAACTGAGCTTACTGTAGAAAAATTATACAAGCAATCAGGAATATTGTTTCTTAGTATATTAAAAACAAAGGTACATATATCAAAAACATATTTATCTCTAATCTTTATCCATTCTAGATCTTTTAAAACAGGAGAGATGTGCTCGTATTTTCTTACATTGCCAACAGCCACTCGTGCTGCAAAGTTTTGTAACTTTTGTATTCTTTGTAATTGAGTCTTATTTGTACATCCCCAAACTTTGAGACAGTAATTAATTAAACTCATAGCTAAGGACTGGACAATTATTATACGAGTTGATGTTTCAAATGAGTCTTTTACCCTATTTAGATATATTAGAGTACCCATTACTTTTTTATAAATTTCATCTATATGCATTTCAAAATTCATGTAACGGTCAAAATAGACACCTAGGTTCTTTACCGAGTTCATTGGCTTAATGATATTACCGTTAAAATTTATATGAAGATTGTCATCAACTTCTGATAATAATTGTCTGGATCCGATAAGAATAGATTGGGTTTTAGTTTCATTAAGTAACAGACCATTTTTTAGAAAGTAACGTTTAGCCATATACAAAATTTCTTCTGCTCTACGAATAATATTTTCTAAATCATTAATTTCTCCTTCAATTAAGATTTGAGTATCGTCAGCATATTGAATGACATAACAGTTAGGTAAATATTTTACTAGATCGTTTACATATATTAGAAAAAGTATAGGTCCTAGGATCGATCCCTGAGGGACCCCAAACAATACCTTCTTGCGACTTGAGACTACATCTTTTATTCTGACTGACTGGTAGCGGTTTTTTAAATAGTTCTCGAACCAGCTTGGGTCAATGTTCATTTTTTTGCATTTTTCTAATAGAATGGTATGGTGTACACTATCAAAAGCTTTAGAAAGATCGAGTAGTAGTAGCAATGATATTTTCTTATTATCTATATTTTTGTATATTTCATCTGATATTTTCAATAAGGCAGTTTCAGTTTCAGTTTATAGCACTCTTTGGGAAAGGAAGAGAGAGAGAGAGAGAGAGAGAGAGAGAGAGAGAGAGAGAGAGAGAGAGAGAGAGAGAGAGAGAGAGAGAGAGAGAGAGGAGAGAGAGAGAGAGAGCTGAATAGACTGGAAGCGAGAATGAGGTCGGAGTGTTTGGGGCTAAATTAAAGAGAGGAACAGACAGTGATCCAATGGGGCCATTGCGGTCGGAAACGGACTCCTGAAGAAAAATGGTAATGGTGTTGAGGTGGTCATTCTCTCAGAGACGAAAAAGACACCGACGCAGACGGACAGACCTTCCTCTGTATCAGGGGTAGGCAATCTTTTTCCTCACAATGGCTAAAATTCAAGTTTGTGAGGTGATAGCGGATCATATTCATCACATGAACAATTAATTTATTCTATAACTGATAAATGAAAGTAAAAGATGTAACCATGGATTACGTTTATTTCATTGATGTCAACATTTATGTCGTCACAGACATAACAATACCACATTTGAAATCAATAAACATTTTCTTCAAGGCACCGCGGCCAGGTAGATACCATATTTCGCTTGGGGAATGCGGGCTTGTTAGATTTGTCCCCGGGCCGAAGGTTGCAGTTCACGTTTTTGTATTTCCTTTTCCTATTTGCGGTTATTTTCTCTCTTCCCGTATTACTGCAATTCTCACGGATCAATTTTCGTTTAATATATTATATTTTATTTTGTTCGCAGTTTCTTTACTCTTGTTCCATTACAAAGAAAATAAAGAATAAAAAAAAAAGATAAACAGATAGCTATTCTAATAAGATAATCAATTACTAAACAATAAATGAAAAAAATAAATAAATGTATAAATATACCATATAGCTTGTAAGTATGCTGAAAATAATTCAAACAACTTATTGCATATAAAATAAAGAATATAAAATTACTTATTGCACGGCAGTAAGTAATACATATAAATATTGCAAAACATATTAGGTAATGCATTTATAAATCATAGGGAATGACTGTATGCACATGTCCCCTTGAACAGCTACAGTGGATCAAGTAAACATTAAAATGAAGAATTCATCCTTAGCACTTGAACGGGCAGTATCAAAAGTGGTTTGTATACCTGGCCAATATCTTCACCCTTAAAAAAAAAAAAAAAAAAAAAAAAAATATATATATATATATATATATATATATATATATATATATATATATATATATATATATATATATATATATAAGTAGAATACTGAAATAAGAATGTAATCTATTTTTTAAGGCCGCTTTCACCCCAAAGTGGCCCGTCGCACGTAGCACGCCAGTTGAAAACGAACATCTGGAAATATATGAAACCTTTCACACAGGAGTGTCGTGACACATCCCATGTGTCACGCCACTTGTGTGTGAAAGGTTTCATATATTTCTGGATGTTCGTTTTCAACTGGCGTGCCACGTGGCATGCCACGTGCGACGGGCCACTTTGGTGTGAAAGCGGCCTAAAGGCAGTATATGAGAGTCGTATGCAAGCAGGCACTCTCCTATGCTGTGAATATGAGAGCCAACTGTACATATGCAGAGTTTTAACTTATACCATAAAATTTAATTCGATCCCACATCGTTAGGTGTCGTAATGGTAAAATTATTTTCGTTCTGTCAAGCAGTGCGTAAGAGAGGACAGTCCTGAAGTTCGTCATCTACTGGGCCCTGATTTCTACAAGTAGCCTTAATGAGTAATGGCAGATCATTGTTGGAAGAGACTGCAATTCAATACATGAGAGCTTCTGACGGGAGATTTTCATAGCTAATACATGGAGTTAAAAGCGGGAACCCCGGGTGGGAGCCAGAGATTATGTATTGAAGGCAGACATTCATCGGTTTATAAATTCATACTTTAATTATGAAGCCAATAACTGCACATGGAGACATGTGCCCCCAGATGCTTCCTCTGATATACATATATTTACTTGACGTTATATATTTGACCATACTTATAGTAGCTATTGATTAATGCTATAATTTATTTATTTTACATTGACGAGGCACCTTACCTTATTTCACTCCTCGTCGGAAGTTATGTACTATAAAATTTGTCTATCAACTATTGGCATTACTGTAGATGTACCCGGAAATGACTTCACAAATTACACAAAAATTTACGTAACTATGTAATACACACCTGTGCAAAATACTTATAATTACTGGATACATTATTAAGAATATTGTTTTCATAACTGTATAATTCACAAAATAAAAATGGACTACTATATCACGGTTCGCAAATAGTTTTATCTGAATAAAAAATAATCGACTATTTATTAAAAAAAAATAATATTATTTAATGTGGTATCAATGAAAATTGAAGTGCCTCAAATTTATTCAAATAATTAAGAAGCGGCACCATATACATTTTTCGCAATGCATAGTTATACAAAATATTACAATCTATATTTGGTCATGTATAAATCAAATATTAATAGAAATTGCTATGATATGCAAAATAAATGGCAAATTTTATTAATATCTGATTTATACAAGACTAAATATAGATTGTAATGTTAACAACTGCAATCTCACTGGGAGTGTCCATGAGCACATGTCCCCATGTACAGTTATTTGAATAAAAAAAAAACTGGAGTGCTTTTGGCACAGTCCGCATAGAGATTCATCGAAGTAAAAAAAAATAATAAAAATAAAAGCAGCATTCATATAACCCAAGGCTTTTCACCATGTGTAAAAGCCGGTAAGTGAGTAATGGTATATAGTGATTAATGATGGTGCAAATGAGGACATGAGGAGGGCTGGAAATGGTGTTGGGTATCAAGTGCCACCATTTTCACGTGGTACACGTCACAGTGTCAAATGTCGCGTCAGCATTAGTCAGTAAATGGGTCATACGACACATACAAAGGCATGTTTTCTATATTTACAGAGAATTAAATGAAAAGATAAGTCAACAGATATTTATTTCAGTATAGGTTGAGAGAATATAAAATACTTTCATAAATATTCATCGAATATTAGTTATCCAACTGGCATTCGACATGAAGATTATAAATAATTTTTTTATTAAGATAACTGTACACGGGGACGTGCATATGGGCATTCCCAGTGATATTGCAGTTGTTAAACATTACAATCTATTTGGTTATGTAAAAATAATATATCGATAGAATTTGCAATTAATTTTAAATATCATACCAAAGTAATTAAGAATAAAATATAGTGTAATAATTTATTAATGGCAGAAAAGCACTCTGCGATTATTAATTAAGAGTAATATTTTATAGTTTATATGTATTAATTGCAGAAGAGCACTCTGCGATTACTAATTAAGAGTAATATTTGTAACAATATTTTACTATAATTTTCAAATTGATGTTGTGTAAACGAAGAGTTACTTAAATGGAGAGAGGTCTCGCAGTTGTGATTTAATATCAATAGACAGAAAAGTATGAAAATTTGATGATAGGCGATAACCCCCAGGCATATGTTAGCCTGTGATAATATGTAAAATGTAATCCAAGACAGAGAAGAGTTATACAAACTCGATTCATTTGTAAGAATAGCCTGTAGAAGCTTATAGACAACGCAGCTTCATTGTTGAACTACAGGGAGAAGCGATATATGTAAATAGGTCCATTAAAAGCATATGTATAGTAAAAAGCTTCATTATTGAAGAACAAGTAGAAGCGTGGATTAGTACCTCACTTCCTGTGCGAATATATCCTCTTAACATATATGGAAAAAAAAAAAAAAAAAAAAAGACCAAAAGGCAAAGGCAAAATATTGAGACTACTTTGCGAGTGAATGCAGCTTGGTACTGTTTCACTGTGACCATTACCTTCCAGGAATATTAAAGGACGTTATATTCTTATCGCATAGTAGAGAATAAAGCTGATGATATACTATCTTCACGTGTGAATATGATTTTCAGGAGCTTAGAAAAAATAAGTAATTAAACTAAGAAATTCATTTTATCTTACTGGAAAGGGATGTGTAAAAAAAAAAAATACTACATGGGCGCCACTGATGTAAAAAAAATTACAGTTTGACAAATGACAACATATTGAGAGAGGCCATACTATATTTCTTTCAGCCATAATATGGCACTGTTTCAAAGATGGGTATCTAATATCTAGAATGAGGTGCTCAAATATGAAGTGATAAGTATAAAATCATCACCGAAGTTCTTTTGGTCGTTTTGATTTCAGATTTTTATTCTACAAAATATTTCTCGCGACAAGTACAAATATTTATGACCTAAGAAAAATGAATACATATGCCCTAGGGTTATAAGGCTCTAACTTTTATAAATTTCGGGAAATGAGTAATAGGTTTGTCGAGATATCTTAATACTCTCAGATTTTGAAGGATCTAAATTGCCTTATCTTAGGGAATTGGGCTCTAAATCTGTCGATATATCCTGTTGACCTATAAGATGATCACTCATCTCATAAAGGAATCAAGTCAGCGTCGTGAAAATAAACCCGTATCTTATTGGGTTATCATATTAAAACTCTCAAGAATGGTTTATAAAATTCAACCTTTAACGTTTTAGGAGATATTCTTGGAAATAAAAAATACACACATATACGAGTGTACACGCGCACACACATACATGCACAAAAGTACCCATACCAAACCTTTCCCCCTAAGAATATGAGGCAAAATCACATCAATATTTCTCGAAAAGTGGCAAATGAAAAGTACTCCCTTTGGGAGCTCAGTGGATATACTGCCTGGTGCTGGTTCCTGTCTAGGAGGTCCCAAGATTACTTCCCTAAATTATCTCAAACTGTGCCATTTGGGAATAGAAAACAGAGCGATGACACTATACTGTGACAGCCCAAGTAATCTCACCAGACTCATTGAATACCTCATTAGATATGCGAGGACAGTGGGCCCCAGTAACACCACGAATTCGACTATCTACACTAATAAAATGACTTATTTTTTCATTCTGTATATTTGGATTTGTACTTGTACTGCTTTATTCACTAATTATATATCTCTTCACGTAATTATTTCCTTTCTTTTCTTGATTTTTCATCTTTCTTTACATTCATTACCTAGTTTTGCAGTGAGATTTTATGCCCAACATCCCTTTGGCAAGTAATAACTTTTATATTAATATATCATTTCATTTACATATCTGTACTATTATTCTTCTTTGAAGGCACACATTACAATATCTAAATTTATGTATACCTTAGGTTAAAACAAAATTAAATATTTTTTTTTTGTATATATGAAATTCTTATGAGCAAGAGTGTAATAATGACCTTTTTTTTTTTTTTAATCAGATCTGGGAGTGCTTAAGGGCACTGTCCCTATGTAATGAGTTATTTAGAAAAGTAAAGAAAAC
>JAXCGZ010021141.1:22500-27500 GCA_037179515.1 Halocaridina rubra | reverse complement strand
ATTATTATTATCATTATTATTATTATTATTATTATTATTATTATTATTATTATTATTATTATTATTATTATTATTAGCAGCAGTAGTAGTAGTAGTAGTAGTATCATTATCATTATATCCATCTACAATTCGTAAAAATACACAGCTTAAAAATACATTACTTTAAGAATAATCTTTTGAAATCTGTGATAACATTTTCATACTCGTACATTACAACAAAGAACAGTAAGTCTACACGAGATAGCTAGAGCGAGAGCAATAAAATTTATGTATATTAACAGTTTTATTTACCATAACCGCTAAAATCACTTATAAACAAAAGTCGGTATGCTCTGTCTAAACGTTAAAATAAATATAAAAAAAGAAGTAGCTAGTAATCTTAAGTAATCCGCTAAAATTACTCTTAAAAATAGCCAGTTATCTTGAGTTAACCGCTAAAACCACCGCTACAACGACTACAAGTGCTACATGGGCTACAGATGCTAGAAGAGTAGCTTTTATTTAGCGATATGTACCAAACAAATACACGCAAAAAAAAAAAGAAAGAAAGAAAGGAGACAATACATTTTAGATAAATATTCATGTAATTTTTACAGCACTTTTTTTTTTCTATCTATTCATGAATTTTAGGGAATTTTTGGTTTATAACACATTTATAAAATATCCCCACTACATACGCTCTCTCCGTGTGCAGTTTATACTAAACTATTTGTATGTTAACAGTAAACAAAAAACAAAGTATATCTTCGTTTAGCAGCCCTTTGTATAAGCGCCCGCCTAAAAAAAAAAAAAAAAAAAAAAAAATCTGAATTCTACTTTTTCTGTAATTTTTCCCCAATACTTAAGGGAGTTATTGTTTCTCACTAACCTCCCATGGGCTAGTTTTTTTTTTTAACTATTTTTAGCTAAAATATTTTCTGGACTATGCCTTTCCTGACACCATTTGTCTTAGTTGGCCTCCCAATCCCACGGTTGAATTGTTGTAGTTCTTAAGTAGCTGTTTGCAAACTGTCACTTCGAACTACTCAAAGTAAACAAAAAAGTGATCGAGGCATCAGTCCTGTTCGACCAACATGACATACCAACTGGCTGTATAAGTAAACCAACAGCCCCTTGCCAGCTCAGTAGGCTACGCGAGTATACCAACAAAAGTGAGATATCATTACTGGTGCGACAGATTCACATCAAACAAATGAATTACAGTTGTGAAAAAACTGCTAACTATGGATTAATTAGGACTCCGATTTAACATTATTCTGCATTATATTCATAAATACACAAATACACACACTAACATAACGTTATGTAAAAAGGACACACATGTACATACACACACAGACACCAAGCTGAACATACACACACACACACACACACACACACACACACACACACACACACACATTAACATAATGCCGATACAAGAAAACACATGCACATGTACAATGACACTAAGCTATACACATACACAGAGTGTATGAGAGAGAGAGAGAGAGAGAGAGAGAGAGAGAGAGAGAGAGAGAGAGAGAGGTAGCTATGCTACAGTCAATAATACATAGTCTCCTGTTTGTTTGTTTTTTATCAGTACGTGATCCCGAATGCGTTCAGTAAATAAACAGTCCGCGAGAAATCTCTCTCTAGGTACGATTTCTTAAAAGCCATTCCTCCATTCCTTTTTCAGAGCTCCGAATACTCTTTTTTTAAATCCCCACCTTTTTTTTTGGGGGGGGGGTTAGAATGAGATAACAAAGAACCTTCCTGTCAAACTGCTTGAAAAGATCTTAAACTTATACTGAGCATAAATAAAGATATTTACAGCAATAAGAATAACAATTAGTTGCAAGTTTTACTTGCAAATAACAGACAAGAAAAACCATGTTTTCTGTATGTTACACAGCTAGCTCAATGTGCAGTCTGAGTATCTCTGACAACAGCATTTAAGTGGTAATCCAAAAGAATAAAAGGACCACTTTAACAAAACGGAGTATGAGAAAAAATATTTAAACTATATTAAAAATTCTCTGCACTTCAGCAAGCTCTCTCTCTCTCTCTCTCTCTCTCTCTCTCTCTCTCTCTCTCTCTCTCTCTCTCTCTCTCTCTCTCTCTAGACTTGTATTTTCATCTTACTGTTTTTTCTTTGCTATGTTTCTCATAAGCGTAAAAGGAATCAATGAATTTCCATAAGCATGAAAAATACCCGAATTAGTTAAGGTTCTCGCGTCCAGGTCGTGACAGATTCATTTGAAAAGTATTCGATACGGAGAAATGCGCATTCTGGTCAGCCAATCACAAATGCTTCTCACTTGAAAATGAAATGCAATTGGCTGAAAATAAATATTCGATATTCTACTCACCAATGAATAGATGAACGACTGTTTTTTCTTTATACAATTTTACAGAAAATAAAAAAAAACATCGAGAATTAATTTTTAAAAATAAGGGACAGGAAAATATAATAGGTTAATGGAATCTCAATAAAAAGGATTTAAGAATATAATTAGAGTAATTTTTTTTTATCTAATGATAATCCCTCCCAAAATTAAATATGGGTTATCTTTACCTTGTCATTTTAGGTTAGGGTAAGTTAGGTTAGGTTAGTTCATATATAATGAACATAAATGTAGAATTAAATGAAGTTTGTGGAGAAAAGTGGATTTTCTTTACTGCTGATATATATATATATATATATATATATATATATATATATATATATATATATATATATATATATATATATATATATATATATATATATATAGAGAGAGAGAGAGAGAGAGAGAGAGAGAGAGAGAGAGAGGTTATGGAAGCAATGGGGTGCATTAGTTAATTTGGAGAGAGAGGAGAGAGAGAGAGAGAGAGAGAGAGAGAGAGAGAGAGAGAGAGAGAGAGAGAGAGAGAGAGATTGTGGATATTGAGCGAGGGATTATCTATACTAGTGGACGCTGAGAGGGATTGCCTTTACTTGGTTTAATAAAAAAAAAATCAATATATGAAAAGTAAGAAGTAACAGATATCAATAAAAGGCTAATAAAATTGCGAAGACATTCTTTTTTCTTTTTCCTTTTAAAGCCTCTGAACATTCAAGAAGTCCAAAGGGAAAATTAGCAAGTAATAAAAAATCAGAGAAATCCCACATCTTAAAAACCCATGCACTAATATGAGACGATATTTCTGGAGAACATTTATTGAGGCTTTAGTAGTCTAATAATTGAAAATTAGCGAATACTAATGATTGACAAATTGTAATCTTTTTACGTTTTATGTCATTACTGGTTCCCATTTAGGGGCGGACATAGATGAACAGAAGCTGGGGAATTAAGGCTGGATGTCCTTCCTGTTGCCCTGCCGTGGGGTCGAACGCGGGTTCATCACCTTCCAAATCGAGCTCTCTATCGGTTATTCTACCTAAGTTCCTTAGAATTACAAAGGTGTAAAAAACTGCTATTCTGCAAACAAATGATCAAACACAGAGGTTTCAAGTAGCCAAATGGAAAAGGAAATTCAATATATGAAGATTAGCATCTTACAAATGACAAAGGTTATTGAAAGTAAGAAACAGTAGCCTTCCTCAGAGAGAGAGAGAGAGAGAGAGAGAGATACCTGGTGTATGAACTACCACAGAGGGGAGGAAGGTTAGGACGTGACGGAGTTACACCTGTTAACGTCTATTCATGAAACCTTTGACTTTGATCAGCCAATCAGAACGCACAAATAGATTGCACTGCTATTGGAAATGTTTTCTGATTGGTCGTTCCATATGCAAATGAAAGGCAAAAGAAGTTCCAGTGGAAGAGCGATGAGTCACACAGCCTTAAGGGAAGCCACGCTTGGAAGGAATGAATCCGAAAAGTAACAAAAAAGTAATGAGAGATTTAAAAGTACTGCGCTGAATAAAACAGAATGGAGACATTCAAAGACAGATATACAGAGAGAAACAAACTGTGTTTTATATGTGCGTGTGTGTGTATATGTGCATGCGTGTGTGTGTGTGTGTGTGTGTGTGTGTGTGTGTGTGTGTGTGTGTGTGTGTGTAGAGAGAGAGAGAGAGAGAGAGAGAGAGAGAGAGAGAGAGAGTCTTAAAATTCAATATCGAAATGCGTGGCAGCTCATTCAACGCCTAAGGTCATAAGAATATCATGGAGAGCAATATGATAGTTATCACCAGGAGATATGTTCCTCATCAATTAAGTAAAGCTAATTTTGGACCTTATACTTATTAATTGGCCGACACAAGTGCGTACATAGACACAATTCGGAAAGTGACTTTCCAGTTGGTCACTTCCAAAAAGTTTAATTATTTGCAAAATTACATATAGAAATATATATGATTTTAAGTGTAAAATTAAAAAAGTTTCTTGCAGTGAATCATCATAAAGAAAAAAAAAACTTTGGAGAGCTCCAGTCTACTCAAAGATTTCATGGACAAATGCGTGAAATAGCTGAAATCTTTTCTTTATATGTTTTGACATTCATGACCTTTGAAATAATATACTTACTAAGCCTGCTGGCTAGTACAGTGGTAACGCGCTGGCTTCGCATTCACGAGGTCGAAAGATCGGTTCCCGTCCAAGACCGAGAGTTTAAGCTGTTTACTGGCAGGAACTGCTGTGGTTGGACACCACAGTGGGGGGTTGGGGCTTGCCCTGGCTGACGAATACCCATTGTATCGAAATGGAAATAAAGTTTGTTTGTTTGTTTGTTTTGTTTGCCGTGGTCTTCAGTTAAAACTGTAGCTGAGATCTCAGAATGTGACTTTGCAAATACAAACTTGAAAATTTAACTGCGCAAAAGCAAAGAAACAAAACAAATTCTCTTGACGAAATGTATTTGTAGCTGAATTATTCTTTCCCGTTGATCTTAATATCATGCAACGCTGCAACGAATAAGCTTAAAATCAATGAAAAGGATTAAATTCTAGGAATGAAGTTTAGTATTATACCATGCAAGGTTTTAACATGGTAAATTTTTATGGATTTTTAAATTATAGAGAAAAGAAACAATTT
>JAXCGZ010021141.1:10000-17500 GCA_037179515.1 Halocaridina rubra | reverse complement strand
AAACTTAAGATTCAATCTAAAATTTAAATACTGAAAATGAGGAAAACTGAATGGTGTTTGGAATAATGCATATGTAACTAAGGCACACACACACATATTTTTAAGTATTCTATTGACAACCTCTGACACAATATAAAATAAATAAATACATTAATCCCTTGTAGATTAAAGAAGTAAAAGTAATAAAAACATCACTAATTTAAGCAAAAATATAGGACATGTGGAAGAAGTACCTAAGAATTTACAATAAACAATGCATATTAACTTTGAAATAAAATGTACAAAATTAAATAAACAGAAATAGAATTTATATTTGCATTAAATAAATAAGCTTGACGAAAGAGAAATTAAAAAAAAAATTGTATTTCAATTAAAAAATAAAAGTAAAATAGGCCAAACCGTGATACCAACCAAACTATTGAACGAGTGGACAAAATTCTAATGTGAATTACGGTGAAAAAGTAAAGGTTGCAAAGAACAAGTTGGTACTTAAATAAACAGTAGCGTTTACCAAAAGAAAATGAAAAAAAGTAGGCTATGGAGCAAGAGAAACACTGACTACAGAATACAGACAAGAGACTTACGCAAATTAAGAAAAAAAGAAAAAAAAAAAGCTGCCACGAACAATAAAAAAAGAGTAACTACTAAGGCCGCTTTCACACCTAAGTGGCACATCGGACGTGGCATGCCACGTGGCACGCCAGTTGAGAACGAACATCCGGAAATATATGAAACTTGAGTCGCAAGTTGCACGTGGCACATGGGACGTGTCACGCCACTTTTGTGTTAAAGGTTTTTTTATATTTCCGGATGTTCGCTTTCAACTGGCGTGCCACGTGGCATGCCACGTTTGACGTGCCAGTTTGGTGTGAAAGCGGTCTAACACATACTCATTTAGGTAAAAGAAAAAAAAACACGACTCATGAGAGGCCAGTAGAATTTGGATATTTTAACGGTTATCAAAAGAATATTTGCTCCGTTTCCATAGAACTTGCTGAAAAGTATGAACAAGTCTTGTACGTAATCTATTTGCCAATATGTATACAAGGACTTAAAACATGAAAAATATGTAATTAGCGCTAGAAAACATCAAAATAGTTAGTAATTCAAGTAGAACAATTTATTTCGGAAAAAAGATATATAAACCGAAATTACCAGTATAAATTTTCATTTAGATAGAAACTGAAAAATCTAGTTCGAATTTTATTATAATTTCACTAGAAATGATTTACTAGAAATTGTAGTATGAGAGAGAGAGAGAGAGAGAGAGAGAGAGAGAGAGAGAGAGAGAGAGAGAGAGAGAGAGAGAGAGAGAGGTCCTCTGGGTTAGGGATTACCTCTTTATACTCCATCCCTAAAGCAAATTAAAATCTAAAAGCAACTATGACTCTTAGAATAATACTTTATAACCACATTTGAGTAAAAACAATTACCAGATCTCTCTTTCTCTCCTTCTGTCAAAAACATCCAGAGCTGTTACGGCTGAAAACACCATACAAAGCGTACGGCGTGTAAAGATCATCATATGTAGCATTACCACATTAAGCATACCACATGTAGCTATTAAAGATTCGAGTGTCTCTCTCTCTCTCTCTCTCCCTCTCTCTCTCTCTCTCTCTCTCTCTCTCTCTCTCTCTCTCTCTCTCTCTCTCTCTCTCTCTCTCTCTCTCTCTCTCTCCATCCTAGCTAATGCACCCCACTGCTTCCATAAACCCGTTCTCTCTCTCTCTCTCTCTACAAATTAGCTAATGCACCCCATTGCTTCCATACCTCTCTCTCTCTCTCTCTCTCTCTCTCTCTCTCTCTCTCTCTCTCTCTCTCTCTCTCTCTCTCTCTCTCTCTCTCTCTCTCTCTCTCTCTCTCTCATGTGATGGAGTAGATGTTTGGATACAGGTTCAGTATCAAAATTTTCATTCCCTCAAAATATGTGCCATGTACAGACGTCTCCAGGCTTTAGTAAATAGCTTGCAGTACATTCATGATAGTTTACAACATTTTCCTCTTGAAAGGAAAAGCATGTTTATACTAGGTGAGTTAAATGATTATTTATTAAAGTCTGAAGCAAGGTAAAGCAATCAAAACATTAAATTTTGTACAACTAATAAACAAAACTAATTGCATTACCCCTACAAGCAAAACACTCTTGGATGTTGTAATTACTAAGTGTAAAGAAAAAGTTTTCTATTCTGAAGCAGCTAACTGTCATATTAATGATCATGAATTAATATCATCTGGAACAAATTTAAAGATACCCGAAAGAAAAGCTTTCAGAAAACACTTTTAGAAGTTTCAAACATAATCAAGAAGCTTTATGTAATAATTTACTGAACTAAGTACCACAGCTAAATCTTACTTTTAACAGAGACGATGTCAGTGAATAAGTATACTGAGCAATTCCTTGTCATTTAGCTTTGACTCTGGTGCTCTAGAAGTCTCAAAGGTATTTAGTTACCAGACCACCAGCTCTTTGATTAACGAATGAAATAAAAATTGAATGAGCATCAGAAATCAATTAAAGACAGTTTTGAATAATGCATAGAGTGAAAGAAATCTTGAATTACATAAAGCATCTAAACGGCGAGAAAAGAAAATTTTACATTCTGAAAATGATAATATAATCGCGAAATAAACTTGAAAGTGCAAGAGTAAGCAAAAATAATGTATGAAACTTTTTAAACACAATTGTACCAAATAAATATTGTAACTCACAGAGTGCAAATATAGTTAATAAGGAAGAATCTTCTGTAAATTTTTTTAATTAACTTTCAAATGTAGAAAAAAATATTTCAGGAAACTTGTGCTTTTTGCTCATTACTTGGAAACGGCTCCAACGTTAATATCCTATTTCAAATTCTTATTTTCGGCCCCAGCCAGTAGATGTGGATATTGTTGTAAATATGTAATGACTCTCAAAGATGAGAAAGCTAGTGGAGTAGATGGCATCTCAAATACAGGGCCTGTAACGGACCTATATTTGACGGAAGTCATTAATACCTATCTTGTTACAGGTATAGTTCCTGCTGTTTGGAAATGTGTTGTAGTTTGTCCTTTATATAACAGTGGCAATGCTGAAGATCCTTCAAATTACCGTCCGATTTCTTTGTTCCCTGTTGTATCTAAGGTTATAGAAAAATTTCTCCTACCAATTATACGAATATATGCAAACAAATAATCGTTATTCAAAGAGTTGAGTAATGCGGCCTATGTGAACTGGTTAATTTTTTTTCCTGCGGTTCTCCAAATCTCGTTGGGATGAATGCATCAATAGAAATTTTAAGAGAGGGCCTTGACGAAGAATCCATCGCAAATATGGAGTAACAACAATCACCAAATCTCTCTCTCTCTCTCTCTCTCTCTCTCTCTCTCTCTCTCTCTCTCTCTCTCTCTCTCTCTCTCTCTCTCTCTCTCTACTATTTGTGTATGACGGGTGCGGCTATGAAAAATCGTGGATGGAGAACAGGAGCTTTTGGTGAGTAACGATGCTGGGTGAATGTGAAGTACCAGGCTAAATAGTGGGGAGGTGGGTAATGATCCTCTTAGGAGGTTGGGTGGGGTTAGGTGGGGGTATTATTACATAGGGGCATTATAACCCCCTCTTCCTCTCCTAGGGTATATGAGTCTGCAGGAGTCGGATCACGTCAGTGTGAGGCTGTAGGCATCCCAAATTAGGAGTCAGACGTTCTTTTGGACGTTAACCTCAACGTAAAACATTTACTCTCATTTTTAATTTTATGTATTTATTTATACAATATAATTTTACTAATATTAACCACTTATTCTTATTTACAGTTATACTAATATTAACACTAATAATGAGTCTCTTTCAAGTCTATTGACTACAGCAATCTATTAAAAAATTTTCAAGAAAAAACTTCCATATTTCTATCATTCATATTTATTTATTTATTTATTTATTTATTTACTTATATTTCTTTCATGCTAGTATTTATTGTCTTCGACACGCCATAATCAGTGAACTCATAAGAGTCTCATGATTACAGTCATTTTAGTTTTCTTAAGGAAAATTACTTTTTGTGTTCTTATACTTAATAAAGTTTTAATTAGCATTATATAATTTATATATTTTTTTTCGATTTCAAAATTTCTAGACTCTGCATAAGGTTGATGGAAGTGTTTTATAATAAAAAGAAGTCTTGTATTTTTTGAAGATTACTTTTTTTCTTTTTTTTTTCAAAGGAGAATGATCATAATTCAGTCTCTTCACCTTTATCTCGTAGGAATTATCACCCCTATAAAATCGAAGATATGAAAATAAAATAACTAAAAGGATAAGAACACAAAATGGAATATATATATATATATATATATATATATATATATATATATATATATATATATATATATATATATATATATATATATATGGGCCTTGGTAGCTCAGTGATAGAATATGTGTCGAGAAGCGACTAATTCGGGCTTGAGCCTACCGTGAGACGTTAGGAAGGGAATCCAGGCTAAATATCCCGACTCCAATATGTCTGTGCCCACTACAAAACTGTGATATATATATATATATATATATATATATATATATATATATATATATATATATATATATATATATATATATATATATATATATACTGCATATATGCCATTTGGAAAAACTAAGATAAGTATAAAATATCTAGGTATTAATTCATCTAAACATATTAGACTACTTGCATTTTGGTGGGAAATATCTTACATTCGCAATGAATTAAATATCTGTCAATCATATATCACTGATTAAATAAGTAGATTATATTCATAATGAATTTAAGGAATTAAGATCAACTGTAAAAAAACACCCCCAGATCATCGTCAGGTGTTTTTTTCAATTTTACTAATTTCACTCACTAAACCTAATAACAACTGTCACTTGATGTGCGCTTTCTTCAGTTTTGCTTACCTGACTAACCTATCCAAACTTAGCCTAATATTATAAAAGCAATCCCACCCTCATTTCCTAACTGGGTAACCTTATCTTGTTTTAAGGTGTTTTTTCTTCAGGTGATCTTGAACTATTTTCATCATTTAACTAATATTCTATTAATGAGGGAACAACAAAAGGAAGGAAATTCTTCATATTAATTTATGCACATACAATATTGCCTTTAGGCTATGAAGAAATTGAATATTTTTAATAGATATGCCAAGTATTAATATTTATTTTCTATATATTCGTTAGTTTTCATTTCAATAAAAAAAAATAAACTAATAAATGTACAAAATCTTTAGTTTATTTTCAATTAAATATTCTGCAAAGAGAATTATAGTAGCAGAAATTTTCTTTATTTGAAGCAACTATCACATTGGTTCCTACATTAGGTTCATATTTAGAACGAAGTAATTGTAAGAGTTTTTCACTTAATACTAATAAGAACGAAGTAATTGTAAGTTTGTCACTTAATACTAATAATGAAAATAGCTAGCAGCAAATGTGACTTATTACACACAAGCTAATGTTTGGACAAAGCTCTACAATAATTGAACGAACTGTAGCTACCACTGCATGATTCAAGGAAGAAGCGGGACTACAGAATATTTTAGAATTTCTCTACATACAAAAAATGAAATATATATTAATCTAAGCTGCTGTTATATCTTGAAATAAGCAAATATATTAATAAATATAAATACTGTATTTTCAATCTAAACATGCGAAAAGAGACCATTCTCCAAATAAAAGACAATTTAAGGAACATCATTTAAGTGAAAAAGTAAACAAATGCATTAAAGGCACCTTATGGCAAACTTTTAAAATTAAAGTTGGTGTTATATGTAAAAAATAGAAGAAAAAAAAGTTAAAGACTGCACAGACTATATCTAATTCCCACAGTTTGTTTCATTAATTTTATTGTTATTATTACTATGAGCGTTGACACATCCATCTTGGCTGTTCCAACAGAAAAGAAATCTCACTTTTGTATTTTTTTTATTTTCATTTCTTTCACCTTTGGGGCAATTTCAAGGCATTAGACGTCTAACAAATAACCTCCCTATCCCCCCTACTTTTACACCCCTTGTAAACAATGGGAGAGTCAGGGTTAGCCCCTGGTCATGGGCTCTCTTACAAATATGGAAAAGGGCTCAGTCAGTGTCCCTCCAGCGGACATTGTCCTGCGAGAATTAGTTGACCTTGAGAGAGAGAGAGAGAGAGAGAGAGAGAGAGAGAGAGAGAGAGAGAGAGAGAGAGAGAGAGAGAGAGAGAGAGAGAGAGAGAGAGAGAGAGAGAGAGAGAGAGAGAGAGAGAGAGAGAGAGAGAGAGAGAGAGAGAGATGGTGAATGTTCTCCGAAATACCAAAGTACTTATGATTACTAAATTACCTGCAATTATGTAACAAATCTTTCGCCAAGAATAGAGCATAAACTAGAAGTAACATAAAAGCAACTTACCATTGCTTGCATAATGTTTCTATGTGTATCAGTCAGTCTGTTCTCAAAATAAATCCATTCTACAGGGTGTCCACAAAGTCTGAGTACACAGCAGATTAACACATACTTTTAAAACAAAACAATTTTATTTAAATCTAATGTTAATAAATAATATTTTCAATATGATTTCCATCATTTTCAAGGCATAATTTGATGCGCTTTACAAAATTCAGGTGAACTCGATTGAATAGCTCTGCATAGTGAAATTTCCTATGTACCCAGACTTTGTGGACACCTTGCATATCAGTCAACTAAAAATTATCATTTGTGTAAACTAATAATAATTAACAACTGTTCCTGACCACGATTCGAACTCACAAGAAAAAATAAAGCTGATACTGCGAACATATGGTTGAGCAAGGTTTGGTTGGATATTATTTTACACATATGAAGTACTAACTGTATCTAACCAAGATTCGAACCCAGAACACACTGACAAGTTGAACAAATAATTGAGGTAGGTTTACTTGTGTCTTAGGACACACTATATTTACATACATAGAGATAAATAATTAGCGTTGCATAGGATTCGAACCCCCAGCAGTCTGCTTACGTGAACAAATGGTATTGGTGGATTGCTTGTCTCTCGGTGGCTCTGCTATGATATACATTAATAATAGACAATGAAATTACTATAAATGAGGTACTGAGACTGCCTATAAGCGGGCTTCTAATTCACATCACTCTGGCAGTGTAAATAGATTGTATGGCAGGTTTCCTTGTCTACTTACTGCAATATTATTAAGAAGTTTCATTAACAGTCCGATTACCTCATTATCACATACGTAAATATGTGAAATATATAACTGTAGCAACTATGATTCGAACTACTGGAAACTGGCAATCCATTATGTATTATGCGGTATAAATGTATTTCCTACTATAGCAAATGGCAAAGAAGTATACATCTTCCATAAAAACTTTCAGTGCTAGAACGGTGCAGTCGGTATTTTTCTGTGAATACTGACTCTAAGGGGTCAGGTCGAGGGTTCGCGCCCCGTCAACGGTCTGAGGTTAGCAAGGGCATGCACTCAGGGTAATGATTACATCTGCCAAAATAAG
>JAXCGZ010021141.1:0-5000 GCA_037179515.1 Halocaridina rubra | reverse complement strand
GTAGATACTTAATTAAGCAATTACGGTAAGGTCGGTTTTGATCTTGTTGGCGATACTGCGTGATTACATGATGCTCTAATGATATCAGAAATATATATATATATATATATATATATATATATATATATATATATATATATATATATATATATATATATATATATATATATATATATATATATATATATATATATATATGTGTGTGTGTGTGTGTGTGTGATTACCTAATTGTGATTACCTAATTGTGTTTACGGGAAAGAGCCCAAAGCTCGTATCTTCCCGTCTCCTGATCGGTTCCATTTTTAGACTTAGTGATACTTATCATACCTGTCCTTAAAACTATGGATTGAGATAGCATTAACTACCTCCTCGCTTAGCCAATTCCAATTATCAACTACTCTTACACTGAAAAAGTATTTCCTTACATCCTGCAAACAAGTTTTCTTCCGAAGCTTCAAACTATGACCTCTAGTTCTAGAGCCAGCCATATCGAAATATCGATCCCTATCCACTCTATCATAACCATGAAGGAATTTAAAGACTGTCACCATATCCCCCCTTACTCTTCTAGCTTCGAGTGATGGCAAGTCTAATTCCCTCAGCCTCTCATCATAACCGAGATTGCGTATTTCTGGCACCATTTTCGTGGCATGTCTTTGAACTTTTTCAAGCTTAGCTATGTGCTTTTTCAAGTGCGGATTCCAAAAGGGGGCTGCATATTCGAGTTTTGGCCTCACATAGGTTACATAAATATTTCTGAACATTTCCTTGTCCATGTGCCTGAAGGCTACCCTTACATTTGATAAGAATGCATATGCTGCCCTTACTATGCCATTTATATGTATTTCTGGAGACAAATCTGCCAGTATGTTTACTCCTAGATCTCTCTCATTTTCTGTCTCTTGAAGTTGTACTCCAGCCACCGAGTAGTCAAGCTTGGGCCTTCTTGCACTTGTACCCATTCTCATTACCTTACATTTTGAGGTATTGAATTTCATTAGCCACTTTTCTGACCACTCATGCAGATTATTTAGATCCTCCTGAAGTTCTCTACCATTGTTCTCGTTTTTTACTTTCTTCACAATCTTTGCATCATCTGCAAACATATTCATGAATGAATTTACAGACTCTGGTAGGTCATTTACATATACAAGGAACAAAAGTGGCCCTAAAACTGAACCCTGTGGAACTCCACTACTAACTCTTCTCCATTCAGACACTGAGTGTCTTACTCTAACCCTCTGTTCCCTTCCTTCTAAGTAAGTTTTTATCCATTCCAAGACATTTCCACCTATTCTAGCCATTGATTGCAGCTTCCTAATAAGTCTCCCATGTGGAACAGTGTCAAACGCTTTCTGGAAGTCTAGGAATATGCAATCTGCCCAGCCCTCTCTTTCCTGTAAGATTTGGCTTACCTCATCATAAAATTCTAATAAGTTTGTTACTGTTGATCTTCCTTCTCTGAAGCCATGTTGCCTCACTGACAAAAAGTTGAAGGATTCCAAGTGAAGAGAGATATGTTTCCTTAGTAGTTTCTCCATAACTTTGCAAACTATGCTGGTCAAGGAAACTGGTCTATAGTTCAGAGCCGTATCCCTCCTTCCCTTTTTGAAGATAGGTATCACATTTGCTTGTTTCCAGCATCTTGGAATCTCCCCCGACTCCAGTGACTCCTTAAATATGATACTTAGTGCCACTGATATTGTGTTTGCGCATTTTTTAAGCACATGAGGGGATATGTCATCAGGACCTGTAGCTTTATGAACATCTAAATCCATCAGCGCTTTGCATACCTCTGTGGCTGTAAGGTTGATGTTCTCTAATACCGGCCCTTGAGCTTCTATCACTGCAATCTGAGGGGGTGGGGTATTTTCTACTGTAAATACTGACTGAAACTCCTTGTTCAATTCTTTGCAGATCTCTTCGTCCGTCTCAGTGATGCTTCCATCCGCTCTCTTTAGCCTTAAAACCTGTTCTTTTACCTTCAGTTTTCCTCTGATAAAGCTGTGGAAAAGCTTGGGATTTTCTTTAGCCTTCCTGGTGATGTCCCTCTCATAATCTCTCTCTGCCTCTCTCCTTTTACTTAGGTAGTCATTTCTTGCTCTTTTGTAGGTTTGCCAGGCATTTATGTTTTTTCTCCTCCTATACCTTTTCCAGCATTTGTCTCTCCACTCCTTAGCTCTTTTACACCCATTATCGAACCATTTCTCTCTGGCATGAATTACACCTACTTTGGTGACAGGTATGCAGCAATCTACTATCTTCCCATATTTCTCACAAAAGATGTCATACATTTCTTGTACAGATTTGTTGTAAAATAAGGTTCTCCAGTCAATAACTGCAAAAAGCTCATTCATTTTGATGTAATCTCCTTTCGGATAGTTCCTCCTCATGTCCTCAGTGCCTCTACTCTCAGGAAGAATGTCTTCAATGATATACTCCATCAACAACACACAGTGGTCACTCTTTCCAATTGGTGGTTCATACTCAATATTTTCAATATCCAACACATTATCTGTGAACACCAGATCAAGTAGTGATGGCTCATCCCCACCCCTGGCTCTTGTTGGTTCCATTACATGTTGGTGTAGGAAATTCCCTTGTACGCAATCTAGGAATCTTGCCCCAAATGAGTCCTCACCACTGTGTGGGTCAAGATTTATCCAATCTATCTCTTTATGATTAAAGTCTCCCATAATCAAAATCCTACATTTTTTCTCCCGCGCCATGTTAACAACTGAGTTTATGACTTCAATCGTACCTATATGACTTTCCTCATAAATTTCAAGCCTATTTTGGTTCCTTGGTGGGTTGTATACAACAGTTATTATAATGCTCTCTGACCCAGTATTTATGCGAGCAACAAGAAATTCCCTGAACTCACTTTCTATAGCCAAGTTTATTTCTTCAACTTGAATCCTCTCACTTATGAGCAGTGCTATCCCTCCACCAGTCCTCTCAGATCTTTCGACCCTTAGTATTCTGAAGCCCTTAGGAAAAACTGTGACACTGTTTATGTCCTCACTCAACTTAGTCTCTGTAATTGCTACTATATCTGCCTTACTGTTGTGAATCCTATCTTTTAATTCTACTGCCTTACCAGCTAATCCATCAGCATTTGTGTATAACAATCTTAATGAGGCCCCATCCCCTGATCTTCTGTCATTATCTTCTTTATCTCCCCTTTGTCTGGAAGTATTCTGTAACGAAAATTTTTCTTCTCTTCTTCATTTCTTTCATCATTTAACCTTCTTGCCTCTTGCAACAAGTTTTTGATCTTTCCCATCTCTTCCTGTGTTCTGTATCGTCTAATGAACACTTCTTTGCATTCTTGAAGGTCTTTTAGACTTTTTTTTCTCAACAATATTTCCCTACATGTCTCCCCTCTCTCAAAGGTTACTTTTGTTGGTCTCGGCTTTCCTTCCCTCGAATATTTACCTAGTTGGTGTATGTTTACAATATCCTCAGGACCACATACTACTCCAAGCTTTCTTATCAGGTCTACAACGTTAGCTTTATTTTCTTCAAGTCTCCCCTGCCATGTTGGCTCCTGGGATTCACTTATGCCTGAGATTACCACTGTCTTCTCCTTATCAAGTGCCTGTCTGATGAGTGGGTTTGCCCTTTCCATCACAACGTCTTTCATTTTTTCGATTACTGTCTCTTTATAGTCAACTGTTTGTATGTTTTCCAGTGCCACCACCTTTACAGCCTCTTTTACTGCCACATTCCCCTTTAGTGCATCAGCAAAGGACGTTTTCATGGCATCATTTTCCATATTCAGCTCCTGGAACTCTTTTCTGAACTGTTCAATGTTTTCCTTAATCTGAACATTCCAAGCAGCAATCTCGTCTCTCTCAGAAGAGAGCAGTGAACTAACATCTAATTCCTTTAGGTTGTCATTTAGCTGTTTGTTTTTATCTTCTTGTTTAGAAATTCTAGATTCTAGTTGACTCTTTTCCCCTTCCAGCTTCTTTATTCTTTTTTCTAGTTCCTTTCTCTCCTGCCCTTGTGCTTTATTTGCTTCCTCCAAAGATCTTATTTGTTCTCTGAGTGTTTCATTCTCTTTCATTTCTCCATCCATATTCCGAATTTTATCATCAAGGCTTGTAACCATTTCCTCTAACTTCTTGATTCTCTGTTTAAGTCCTCTGATGACTACCCCTTCTCCCGACCCATGGGTGGGAGAGGTTTGGGACAGAGATGGCTTCATTTTTATGTTCTTATGTTCTCCCTCTCACAGAATATAGAAAGAAGACGAGAAAGAGGAAAAAAAAAGAAAAGAGAAAAACTTCTAATTTACCTTCACACAGAATTTTTATATCTCCATATAAGTGCTATTTAGTGACTCAGTTTGTCTCCTTTCTGGTAACACACATCTTAACTTAAAAACTTGACCATGGTAATTTAAGTATAAAAAGAAAAAGAAAAACAAAAGTCAAACCTGAAGGAAAATTCGAATTTGTGTTCGAGGTGGCACCCACCTGTTTCTGTTATATATTCTTCCTAACTGATAAACTGACTTGCTAACCAAGATATGTTATCACGGGATTTAGACTTTACATTTAACTCAATATATATACAAAATAACAAAATAGCAAAAGAGAAAGCTAAAAGAAAAGCAAAAAAAAATGAAGAAAATAGGACTGCTGTACTACTTGGCAACTTAACTCAGTACTGTTGACAGGTGGGTATTTGGTAATTTTTTTTTTTTTATTATTCAATTTTTTCGTGTATCAAACTAACTAACTAGTTAATATAAATGGGAAGGATACTGATTTTAACAATATATAGAACCACAGGATCAGGTAAAACGGCTTAAGAGCTTTCCCCAGTTTACACAAAAAATTAGGTAATGTGGTGTGATGGCTCCACGTCTGGCAACTCTTCTAGATTTCCCTCAAGGCAGAAACTGGACGGCAGCTTCTCTCTCTTCCTCACGAAAAAGTTCTCAATTTTTTTCCTTTAATATGAACAGTCTCGTCTTACAACAAATATTA
>JAXCGZ010021140.1:70000-75512 GCA_037179515.1 Halocaridina rubra | reverse complement strand
AATTTAAGAGGAACAATTCCGTGTGTCACTGAACGCGCGGTATGTGATTACCTAATTGTGATTACCTAATTGTGTTTACGGGAAAGAGCCCAAAGCTCGTATCTTCCCGTCTCCTGATCGGTTCCATTTTTAGACTTAGTGATACTTATCATACCTGTCCTTAAAACTATGGATTGAGGTAGCATTAACTACCTCCTCGCTTAGCGAATTCCAATTATCAACTACTCTTACACTGAAAAAGTATTTCCTTACATCCTGCAAACAAGTTTTCTTCCGAAGCTTCAAACTATGACCTCTAGTTCTAGAGCCAGCCATATCGAAATATCGATCCCTATCCACTCTATCATAACCATGAAGGAATTTAAAGACTGTCACCATATCCCCCCTTACTCTTCTAGCTTCGAGTGATGGCAAGTCTAATTCCCTCAGCCTCTCATCATAACCGAGATTGCGTATTTCTGGCACCAGTTTCGTGGCATGTCTTTGAACTTTTTCAAGCTTAGCTATGTGCTTTTTCAAGTGCGGATTCCAAAAGGGGGCTGCATATTCGAGTTTTGGCCTCACATAGGTTACATAAATATTTCTGAACATTTCCTTGTCCATGTGCCTGAAGGCTACCCTTACATTTGATAAGAATGCATATGCTGCCCTTACTACGCCATTTATATGTATTTCTGGAGACAAATCTGCCAATATGTTTACTCCTAGATCCCTCTCATTTTCTGTCTCCTGAAGTTGTACTCCAGCCACCGAGTAGTCAAGCTTGGGCCTTCTTGCACTTGTATGTGTGTGTGTGTGTATGTATGTATGTATGCTTGTATGTTTTTAATCTATGCCAATGTAAATATTTTGGTGGAAACCTACCTAACCTAGTAGGTGCAATAGCACAATAATGCCAAAGTGCCAAGCAATGATATCTAAACTCTTAAATTATATCAATGTTTTATAGGAGGACATAAGTGCAAAAAAATAGCTGCGGATGTATCACATACATTAGAACATAAGTGTATATGTTTATATTGTAAAATCAATATTCACATAGAGAAACAGTGATATGCATCATGCTGCATTTTACAGTTTCCAGTCTACACTTATCAAAACAGTACCGGTAAGTTTGCTACAAAATCATATTCTCATGTACCTTCTGTGAAAAGAAAAAAAAATAGTGCTTTCGGGCTCTACATTGAACCTGAACATTTGAAAAAACCATAACTCTAATGAGTTTTCTGTTATATAACTTCATGATTCCTTCCACTTCAATCACAAGAGTAAGTAAGATAGGTCGCAGACAAAAGTCCATACCAGCTTTTCGTGCTATGAGTCAGTGAATATAATTGCATAGGACTTTTTTCACGTCAATATTGTTTATATAAGAGTTGATAAGGATATCACGTTTTCAGACAGTTCGTCAATAGGACATTTCAAAACTGTTCCGCTGTTAAATTCCAGGTGGAAACTTTATAGGCACTAATTCAGTGAAACTCTACACGCTATAAAATTTAAATCTTATCTTAAGTGTTATTTATCACAAGATTATTTTGGTAATAATAGATTTTAAATTCTCGTTTGTAAGCACTCAAGTTTTCATTCAGCTTGAAAGGGTTCTTCCTCTTTCCTTCCTTGCTCTCGCATTTGTTGATTTTCATTTTTATTTTACTTTTTCAGTTACAGCTATGCAAATCTTCCCATACAGCGCAAGTCTGACAGGTAACGTAGCAACACCAATGATATTTGCAGTGACATCTCTGGTGGTAGCGGATAGCCTGAGAGATGTGACCCCGTCCACAACACATCATTTCACAGCCATCCACGCCTCGCGAGGTAATGTTGCATTGCCTGAAAGCAAAACGATAGTTATTAAAAGAAAATTAGACCCCAAGCGCTAATACGTGTCAATATAAAGTCGTCTACAGTGACATAATGAAGGCATTATAATTTATCAACTTGATTTTCCATTCATATGTCCGTAAAGACTTAATGATACCTCTTCCTTCTGAGGTTTCGGAACGCACAGTCCCATTCACTCTGATGTACAGTCATATTAAATCGCATTCAATCTACGAATATATAAAATGTATAAGTTTTTGGACTTCTAGTAAAGAGTACATATAACTCACTTATTTATCGTATATAGTTGACTTAATCATCAAGAAAATACATTTCAAATATGACAATTTATTTTTCCATTGGCATTTGACGTTACTCATTCTTTATAAGGAGTTTTCTGGGGTTATCTAGGGTTATAAATACCTAAATAATGTATATGTCATGGGTTATTCATTTTTTGACTGTTACTCTGAGGTTATACACCTTTACAAGGGTAATTTTCAGGTGTACACGATTGTGCTCCATGAATTATGCATTGATAAAAAAAAATTATATCGGGACGCGCGTCTTTAGAAGGTGATTTCTGGATGGTAATCTAATCATTTTATAGTGTATTATTGAGTTCTTATTATCAGCAAATTGCTTTGGAATTGTTTTCTTTACAGGATATTCTGAGATTATTCAACTTGAAAAGGTGTTTCAAGGGGGTGGCAAATTTCAATATGGTGTCATTAGGAACCAAAAAGGTAGCTTAAAACTTCACTGGAGGCATACATCCATATAAATAGGGAACTTGTTATATATCTGGACAGATTTAACGAATCCCAAATAAATATGTATAACTTTAAACTACGACCAAGAAGCTCTAAGGAGTTCTTAAGTTTTAATATTAATCCCGCATTTAATTTCAAGGTTATTTGTAAGAGAAAAAACTAAGTATATACATTAATAAGGATTATTTCCTAAATGCTCAAAAAGGGGACAAAAGGAAATGATGCTTATGGCAAATAATTAGCGAAAGTAATAAATAGAAAATAATGGTCTAAGTTGTCGCAGCAAGCTTTAAACCGGTAATCATGGGTGTTTAGCACACACTGATGCGCTGGAGGACTAAACTTATCACGTCACTGTTAACGTATAATACTGGAATCAATTATTGCTTTGTTGCATAATCAATAGAATAAAGAGATCCTATGGACTGCTTGCGGTCTCAGAAGGTTAAATAATCATGAAGATAATAACATTTTTATTTGTTTTGAGATAATTGTTTGATTCTTTATCCAGGCACCTCTATTACAGATACAATATGAGAAGCTGAAGTCAACATGAGAAGCTTAAGTAAATACGGAGCCAGAAAAACGTTTCTTTCTCCTGATTGTCAATGTCTCAGTAAGCAACCTTTGGTCACTGGTTGAAAACAACAAATACATGCTGTAATTTATGCTGGCGTAATAGAAGATGAGAAACATGTTAAGCACAAAGAAAACCTAGAATAAAATCTTCAGATTAAAAATCAATTCATCAAAAACCTGAGTGTTGACTTACACTTATGACATTCACGAAGATCGCTTAGGCTAGAAACCAAATGTTAAAAACCATAAAGAAGGTGATCAGAATTTCATCCCTTGGCATCAACGGAATAGAACAAAGGCGAAGGCATGAATGGAAGATATATTTATGCAGAAGACATAACTAAAATCAAAGATGAAATGGAGAAGCATACCAACCCTCCTCAATAAAGTTTGAGGAAACACTTCAAAACATCGTGAATGATCTAGTGGCAGTAGTGAATGTTAATGTACATGAATCTGTGTGTATTGGTGAAAGAATAGGAGAAGAATATATAACAAAGTTACCTGACTGATCTATTGAAGCATGAAAGAATTTGTTGTTACACTAAAAGGAAGCTAGAAAATAATGCAAATTTGAGAGGGCAGAGTTCATATATAGAACACAATATGCCCGGCTACTAATAGTCTCTCAGAAAAGGGAAGTTGAGCTTAGACTTCTCATTAAATATGAACTGTTGCCAATTGTTTCCACACTGTTTGATAAATATGGTGAAATTAGAAAGGGAAACAAAATCATTTTGCTTAATATGTTAGCAATTGTCTGCCAGGATGATAGGCGCTCAGTTGACCTACAACTAATTGAAGGAAACGAAGCACTCTATCACCATGTGGCAACAGAACACAACAAACCGAAATTTGCTCAAGGATCCGCCTCTTTCCACAGTAGTGACTGTATGTCATATTTAACACTTGTACTGAGAAATTAAGTATATCTCATGGCATACTAAAAAGCTTTTACTCCGCGTGGTGATACTCAACTTCCTGTGAGAGATGACATTATGCGGCATGATAATAACGAGCAATGAGAAGGTTTGGCTCAATGCACTACTTCAGTTTTTATTTGAGTGTTATTTTGGCAAGAAGGTGGAGTCTCTGGCTGATGTGAGATTTTCTCTATTTAGCAAGAGAAAGCAATCTCCAAAGATCAATAGTCTTTCATCTACTGCTGTAGGAGCAGTTCAACAAATTAAGAGGGCTCGCTTTCAAGCTTTCATGAGGATAGATTCTGATCAAAGAAGTCCTTCCCTTTTCAGTGTAACCAAGTATGGTTTGAAGACTGGGAATACGGGTCCAACGCCAGTCGTAGGGCCCTCTAGTGTAGTTCCTCCCAATTTTCTTCAGACTGCCACGCATAACCGGTTGCCAGTCAAGTTTGCCATGTCCAAGTCAAAGGTACAATTGATGCAAAATTGGTTTATCTTGTACTGCATTGAGTAAATGTTGTGCTGATGAAAAATGTGCCTATGATTTTACCAAATCTGCTAAGCCTTATAATGAACATGATGAAGCTGACCCTGATGAGGATGATGTATGGAATGATGAGTATAGAACACCTAAAACTCAAATTAAAGCATAAATGAGATGCTTTACAACTATAGCTCTGGTTTTACTTCCGAAGAGATATTTCTGTAACTTATGAATAATATAATACTGCATATATTGAGAGCCACTGTGTAACACGCTACAGTGATTGATCAAGTGTTGAATTAAGGATTGATCGGGTCCACATGCACATCAGAATGTGATAATGTCTTATAAATAAACCATGATATTTGACCAAAAATTGAAGTATTCTAGGTACATTACATCAAACAGAGACCGTAAACACATTCACCTCTATATGGAATTAGTTAACATTTCTCTATAGTTGACATTTGCCACTAATGTTGTCAAATTCTCTGCGCACACATAATATCTCTCCCTATATATAACATAACCGAAATCATAATATGCAACGCATTTTGAGTCCTTGCAAATTAATCTGTATTTATGGTCTGTGTCTCCTAATGATAGAAATATACTGCATGCAAGATGTTTGAGATAATGTTGTTAAAAACTGTGTAAAACAAAATAAAAAAACTATTTATTATGAAAATAAACTCTTAAAGCCCACAACACTTTTAAAAAGTTTATGCACAATCGGAAACCGCCCTGCATACAAGTAAGTTTCTTTTTTTTATTTATTTTTTTTTGTCTTACTATGAAATCAACACATTTTATTCACATAGATGTCATTTTTATAATAAATACGCAAAGAGGCAGTTTTTCACTTCCATAGGAATAGAATGGGTGCCATGTAGGATTAGGTCCTATTATACAATTACCCAAAAGTG
>JAXCGZ010021140.1:62500-65000 GCA_037179515.1 Halocaridina rubra | reverse complement strand
TTTGCAAACTATGCTGGTCAAGGAAACTGGTCTATAGTTCAGAGCCGTATCCCTCCTTCCCTTTTTGAAGATAGGTATCACATTTGCTTGTTTCCAGCATCTTGGAATCTCCCCCGACTCCAGTGACTCCTTAAATATGATACTTAGTGCCACTGATATTGTGTTTGTGCATTTTTTAGGCACATGAGGGGATATGTCATCGGGACCTGTAGCTTTATGAACATCTAAATCCATCAGCGCTTTGCATACCTCTATGGCTGCAAGGTTGATGTTCTCTAATACCGGCCCTTGAGCTTCTATCACTGCAATCTGAGGGGGTGGGGTATTTTCTACTGTAAATACTGACTGAAACTCCTTGTTCAATTCTTTGCAGATCTCTTCATCCGTCTCAGTGATGCTTCCATCCGCTCTCTTTAGCCTTAAAACCTGTTCTTTTACCTTCAGTTTTCCTCTGATAAAGCTGTGGAAAAGCTTGGCATTTTCTTTAGCCTTCCTGGTGATGTCCCTCTCATAGTCTCTCTCTGCCTCTCTCCTTTTACTTAGGTAGTCATTTCTTGCTCTTTTGTAGGTTTGCCAGGCATTTATGTTTTTTCTCCTCCTATACCTTTTCCAGCATTTGTCTCTCCACTCCTTAGCTCTTTTACACCCATTATTGAACCATTTCTCTCTGGCATGAATTACACCTACTTTGGTGACAGGTATGCAGCAATCTACTATCTTCCCATATTTCTCACAAAAGATGTCATACATTTCTTGTACAGATTTGTTGTAAAATAAGGTTCTCCAGTCAATAACTGCAAAAAGCTCATTCATTTTGATGTAATCTCCTTTCGGATAGTTCCTCCTCATGTCCTCAGTGCCTCTACTCTCAGGAAGAATATCTTCAATGATATACTCCATCAACAACACACAGTGGTCACTCTTTCCAATTGGTGGTTCATACTCAATTTTTTCAATATCCAACACATTATCTGTGAACACTAGATCAAGTAGTGATGGCTCATCCCCACCCCTGGCCCTTGTTGGTTCCATTACAGGTTGGTGTAGGAAATTCCCTTGTACGCAATCTAGGAATCTTGCCCCGAATGAGTCCTCACCACTGTGTGGGTCAAGATTTATCCAATCTATCTCTTTATGATTTAAGTCTCCCATAATCAAAATCCTACATTTTCTTTCCCGTGCCATGTTAACAACTGAGTTTATGACTTCAATAGTACCTATATGACTTTCCTCATAAACTTCAAGCCTATTTTGGTTCCTTGGTGGGTTGTATACAACAGTTATTATAATGCTCTCTGACCCAGTATTTATGCGAGCAACAAGAAATTCCTTGAACTCACTTTCTATAGCCAAGTTTATTTCTTCGACTTGAATCCTTTCACTTATGAGCAGTGCTATCCCTCCACCAGTCCTCTCAGATCTTTCAACCTTTAGTATTCTGAAACCCTTAGGAAAAACTGTGACACTGTTTATGTCCTCACTCAACTTAGTCTCTGTAATTGCTACTATATCTGCCTTACTGTTGTGAATCCTATCTTTTAATTCTACTGCCTTACCAGCTAATCCATCAGCATTTGTGTATAACAATCTTAATGAGGCCCCATCCCCTGATATTCTGTCATTATCTTCTTTATCTCCCCTTTGTCTGGAAGAACTCTGTAATTAACATTTTTCTTCTCTTCTTCATTTCTTTAATCATTTAACCTTCTTGCCTCTTGCAACAAGTTTTTGATCTTTCCCATCTCTTCCTGTGTTCTGTACTGTCTAATGAACACTTCTTTGAATTCTTGAAGGTCTTTTAGACTTTTTTTTTCAACAATATTTCCCTACATGTTTCCCCTCTCTCAAAGGTTACTTTTGTTGGTCTCGGCTTTCCTTACCTCGAATATATACCTAGTTGGTGTATGTTTACAATATCCTCAGGACCACATACTACTCCAAGCTTTCTTATCAGGTCTACAACCCTAGCTTTATTTTCTTCAAGTCTCCCCTGCCATGTTGGCTCCTGGGACTCGCTTATGAATGAGATTACCACTGTCTTCTCCTTATCAAGTGCCTGTCTGATGAGTGGGTTTGCCCTTTCCATCACAACGTCTTTCATTTTTTCGATTACTGTCTCTTTATAGTCAACTGTTTGTATGTTTTCCAGTGCCACCACCTTTACAGCCTCTTTTACTGCCACATTCCCCTTTAGTGCATCAGCAAGGGAAGTTTTCATGGCATCATTTTCCATATTCAGCTCCTGGAACTCTTTTCTGAACTGTTCAATGTTTTCCTTAATCTGGACATTCCAAGCAGCAATCTCGTCTCTCTCAGAAGAGAGCAGTGAACTAACATCTAATTCCTTTAGGTTGTCATTCAGCTGTTTGTTTTTATCTTCTTGTTTAGAAATTCTAGATTCTAGTTGACTATTTTCCCCTTCCAGCTTTTTTATTCTTTTTTCTAGTTCCTTTCTCTCCTGCCCTTGTGCTTTATTTGCTTCCTCCAAAGATCTTATTTG
>JAXCGZ010021140.1:55000-60000 GCA_037179515.1 Halocaridina rubra | reverse complement strand
TGATCCACACATACCTAAATCACTCCTCTCAGTTCTTTGGCGAAAAAGGGTTGCCACGTCTCCCCCTTGCATCCTGCTTGGGTCACCAACAAGGTAGGAGGGCAAGGATATTTTAGAATTGGCACCGACAGCCGCATCTGCTTTACCTCACCACTTTACGACATGGCAACTCCCCTCACGCCCGTATATCACTGTTCACTGAGCTAGCAGGTGCGAGAAGTCCCTTTGGCCCACGTCATCTATGCACAATCATCCTCCACTCATTCCTATCTCTGGCATTCACTCTTCCCTATCCCACTGACAGTCCAAGTGGATTCAGTGCCCTTTTTGCACCATCCATCCATCTCATTCTAATTCTCCCTCTTAAGCTAACTTCAAACGCTTCTGCTCTCCACACTCTCTTCACTATTCATTCATCACTCATCCTTTCCAAGACCGACAGCTTCATTCCAAGACCCGTTCTCTGCCTGACATCCTCATTTCTTTACCTATTCTAGAAACACCAATCATACTTCCCAAACACCTCTTCTCCATTAAATTCAACTTGTTTCTTTCTTCCTCTCTTGCATTCAAAGTCTCTACTCCACACATTGCTGTCAGCACAATCACACCTCTATACATCCTTCACTTTGCATCCATTCCCGAAAAATCTTTTTCTCATTATACTTTTCAACCCACCTAGACATACTGCCTTCCTTCACTCTGTGATTTAAGTCTATATCCACTAGTCCACTCCTTAGTACATGAAACCCCAAATACTAAAAACTCTCAACTTCTTAGAGCAACTCCCCATTCACTCTCACATGCAATCTGCCAATATTTACACTCCTCGTGCATCTCATGACTTTACTTTTACCAATATCCACTAGCAACTTCCTTCTTTCACACGCACTAACAAACTCAGTCACCAAATTATTAAATTCATTCTGTTTCAGCCACCAGTAGAGTATCATCTGCAAATAGCAACTGAGTTAATTTTCACAACCTTCCATTCTCACCCATTAGTTCCAAGCCTCTGTCTAATACTCTTTCATTTACTTCTCTTACCACTCCATCCATATGCACATTAAACAACCATGGCAACATAACAGAACCTTGACGTAACTACATTCACCTAAAACCAATCACTCATACCATTCCCAACTCACACATGCTCTACTATTCATTTAAAAACTCTTCATCACATTCAGCAAACTTCCACTTATTCCATATAGTCGCAACACACTCCATAATCCCTCTCTAGCTACCCTGTCATATGCTTTCTCCAAGTCCATAAAAAAGTGTCCCAACCTTTCTCCAAGAACTTCTCACACACTGTCTTACCACAAACACCTTATCCACACACCCTCTTCCTCTCCTGGATCCACACTGTTCTTCTCCAATCAATCTCTCAGTTCCTTTCCTAATTCTCTCGATTAACACTCTTCCATATACCTTACCAACTACACTCAACCAACTAAATCTTCCAAACTTACCATGCTCATACTTATCTCCTTTCCCTATTGGCTTGAGGGTAGACACGCCTGGTGGTAGTAATGGTTCTGCCCTTAACCTTGCACCTTCCAATAGTTCTGCTTCTTTCACTCTTCACTGTTCTAACATTCATGGGCTGAGCTCTAATCTTTTGTCTGTGGAAGAGCACTTGGATACTTTCCTCCCTAACCTCCTCCTCCTATCTGAAACACAGCTGTCTATACATGCTTCCACTGACCCATTTCAAATCTCTCACTATAATCTGTATACTCGTTTTCGTTCCAAAGGTGGGGTCTGTGCATACTGTAATATTAACACTCCTACTGTGAGGCTCATGGACCTTGAATCTCCTGACTTTGATGTTCTCTGGCTAAAAGTCTATCTCCCCATTACCACTATCTTCCCTTGCTTCTGCTACTGATCTCCAAGCTTCACCGAGTTTGTCTTTCTTTGAATATCTATCCTCGTGCCATGAGTCCTTGCTATCTTCTCACCCACATACCAAAGTTTTCTACATTGGAGACTTCAATGCACACCACAGTGAGTGGCTTCAATCTTCTCACATTGATTTGTAAGGAAGGGAGGCCCTTGCTCTCTCTATTGCTCGCAAACTGGAGAAAATTATCAAACATCCTACTAGTGTTCCTGATCATCATGAACATGCAGCAAACACACTTGACCTATTTTTTACTTCCTTTAAACTACTCTTACTCTGTGCTTTCTCCTCTTGGTAATTCTGACCACTCTATAATCTCAGTCTCTTCCATGCTCGCTCCCCTCCACCAATCCCTCCTACTCAGTGCCGCCTTTGGTGCTTTGAGCGTTCCCAACACGAAAATTTGCCTAACTTCCTCTTTGACTTCCCATGAGATGACTACTGCTATCGGTCCTGCAACTCTGATCAGTTAGTTCTAAAAGTTGCTGAGGTCATGGCCAGGAATCGGTCACAGTTATCTTACCAAGCCTCTCCTTCCAATTTAACTCGCTCTGCTTTTATTGTAGCTAGGAATCGTTGTACTGCCCAAATTTTAAGGTCTAAGGCTTCATTTATAAAAAGGAAAGATGATGACCTTAACTCCTCTCCCACTGACAAATGCTTCTGATCCTTAGCCAAATACCTCTCCATAAACCTTTGTAACTCTAGCTTTCCCCCTCTCATTCGTTCTGATGATTCTATAGCTTGCTTTCCCACTGACAAAGCCACACTCTTTGGCTCTCATTTTTCTGCCAACTCTTCTATAAACGATTCCAGTTTTCCTGTTCCTCGATCTTTACCCCTCTCTAACCCTTTGCGCTCCCTTATTCTTTCTTCACGCAAAGTTCTTAAGGTTCTTCGCTTGCTAAAGACGAACAAGACATCTGGTCCTGATGGTATCCCCTGCAAGGTTCCTTATGGAGTTTGCAGATGAACTGGCTCCCGTGCTTTGCCGTCTTTTTCACCTCATTCTGTCAACCAGTATCTATCCTTCATCTTGGAGGCATGCTGTAGTTCAATCTGTTTCTAAGAAAGGTGACTGATCTATTCCTTCACACTACCGACCTATTGCCCTAACCTCCTCTATTGCTAAAGTTTTCAAAACTTTGCTGAATGCTTATTTCTTGAAATGCCTTAAATCTAACTCACTTATCTCCGATCACCAGTACGGCTTCTGCAAGGCAAGATCCACTGGTGATCTCCTGTCCTATCTTACTCATGTATGGTCATCTTCTCTGAGGAACTATGGGGAATCTTTTGTCATTGCCCTTGATATCTCTAAGGCTTTTGAGAGAGTTTGGCACAAGGGTCTGTTGGCCAAATTTCCTGCCTATTGCTTTACCCCTTCTTTCTGTTCTCTGATTTCCAGTTTTCTTAGTGACAGTATTATATCTGTAGCTGTTGATAGTGTGACATATAGCCCTTTCTCTGTTACCAGTGGTTTTCCACAGGGTTCTGTTTTTTTACCTACTCTCTTCCTTCTCTTCATTAATGCTCTTCTACAATCCCCATCTTCCTATCCTCTTCATGCCTTTGCTGATGATTCTACCCTTCACATTTCCTCTGCCTTTTCTTCATAACCTTCATCTGCTACTCGTAATCAGTCTTGTATCACTCTTTCTACTACTCTCAACTCCGATTTGCAGAGAGTATCTGAGTGGGGCACTCATAATTTAGTTAAATTCAATGCTTCCAAGACACAGTTTCTGACTATCTCTTTATCTTCTCCTGATAACCCTATTGTCTTCAAAACTAACGAAATTTACCCTTTTAATTCTATCAACATATTAGGAATCCATATAGCTGGTAATTTGTCTTTGAGGAATCACATAATTCAAATTTCTAAATCTTCAGCCCAAAATTTGGATTTTGTTTCATTTTCGTCATGACTTATCCTCTTTTCAGTTACTTACAATTTATAAAGGTCTTCTCCATCCCTGCTTAGAATACTGCTCATACGTCTTGGGTTCTTCTTCTTATACTTATCTCTTTGATAGGGTTGAATCTAAGGCAGTCAGACACATTAATGATCCTTCTCTTACTTCTAATCTGGATTCTCTCTCTCTTCGCTGTAAGGTATCTTCCCTTTCGGTTTTCTATCGCTACTACTTCCATCGCTACTCTGATGAGTTGACGAGTTGCATCCCTCCCCCACTGCCGAGGCCGTGTAACACTCGCCAAGCGGTCTCATCTCACAGATACTGTATGGAGATTTGTAACTCGCAGAGTGGTCAGTGCAGCAACTGCTTCTTCCCATCTACCTCCAGACTCTGGACCTGTCTTCCTCCTTCTGTTTTTCATCCTTCACAAAGCAGATCTATCGTCATCTCAGAGCCTAGTCCTCCATATCTCTAGGTTCTCTGTACTTTGACAGTTTTTTCTGTCTGTCGTTTTCCTTTGTGTGACATTACCTAATCTTTGCCTTGTCTTTAACATTTTTCTTTTCTTTCGTCTTGGTATTTTCTCGTGCCCGGGCCTTTATTGATGAGGGCGGTTTTCTACCTGTCCCAGTGTCACACTCATACAAAAAAAAAATGCTCTCCTTCAATCAACTGGGACCCTCCTTTTCCTGAAACATACATTCAACAACATAACCATCCATTCTACTAATGCCTTCCCATCTTTTGACAACCATTCAATAAAACACCCATCTATCGCTGGTGCTTTACCTGCTTTTGTTGCTTTCAATGCCAAATGTATCTCCTCTTTTGTTATTTCTCTATAAATTTTATCACCTAACATAGGCATTCTACATTCGTTTCCCACAACCTTAATCGCTGCCTCTCTATCATCTTCCTCATTTAGCAGGTTCTTGAAATACTCAGCCCATCTCTCTTTCACCTTTATTGCATCTACTATCAATTGCCTGCTCTTTTCACACTCTACTTCCCTACCACACTCACCATTCCTCACTCTTTTCACTTTCTTCCAAAACATCATTTTATCCCTTTCAATATTCTTAGCCAAGCATCTGCTGCACCTTGCATCCTCTTCTCTCTTTGCTTCCATCACCACGTGCTTTACTAACCTCATTGCACAATACCTTTCATCC
>JAXCGZ010021140.1:25000-37500 GCA_037179515.1 Halocaridina rubra | reverse complement strand
ATATGTAAGTGACCTACCAGAGTCTGTAAATTCATTTATGAATATCTTTGCAGATGATGCAAAGATTGTGAAGAAAGTAAAAAACTATAACAATGGTAGAGAATTTCATGAGGATCTAAATAATCTGCATGAGTGGTCAAAAAAGTGGCTAATGAAATTCAATACTTCAAAATGTAAGGTAATGAGAATGGGTACAAGTGCAAGAAGGCCCAAGCTTGACTACTCGGTGGCTGGAGTACTACTTCAAGAGACAGAAAATGAGAGAGATCTAGAAGTAAACATACTGGCAGATTTGTCTCCAGAAATACATATAAATGGCATAATAAGGGCAGCATATGCCTGCTTATCAAATGTAAGGGTAGCCTTCAGGCACATGGACAAGGAAATGTTCAGAAATATTTATGTAACCTATGTGAGGCCAAAACTCGAACATGCAGCCCCCTTTTGGAATCCACACTTGAAAAAGCACATAGCTAAGCTTGAAAAAGTTCAAAGACATCCTACGAAACTGGTGCCAGAAATACGCAATCTCAGAAATGATGAGAGGCTGAGGGAATTAGACTTACCATCACTCGAAGCTAGAAGATTGAGGGGGGATATGGTGACAGTCTTTAAATTCCTTCATGGTTATGATAGAGTGGATAGGGATCGACATTTTGATATGGCAGGCTCTAGAACTAGAGGTCATAGTTTGAAACTTCGTAAGAAAACTTCTTTGCAGGATGTAAGGAAATACTTTTTCAGTGTAAGAGTAGTTGATAATTGTAATTCGCTAAGCGAAGAGGTAGTTAATGCTATCTCAATCCATAGTTTTAAGGACAGGTATGATAAGTATCACTAAGTATTAAATGGAACCGATCAGGAGACGGAAAGATACGAGCTTTGGGCTCTTTCCCGTAAACACAATTAGGTAATCTCAATTAGGTAATCATATATATATATATATATATATATATATTATATATATATATATATATATATATATATATATGTATATATATATATATATATATATATATATATATATATATATATATATATATATATATATATATATATATATATATATATATATATATAAATATATATATATATATATATATATATATATATATATATATATATATATATATATATATATATATATATATATATATATATATATATATATATATATATATATATATATATATATATACACACACACACACACACACAACCTTACTTAATAAGAAAATCTGATGACACTAATAAACCATACACATCAGCTTCACAATTAAGTATAATCACGTAAAAATGCAAAATATATCTTTTGGAGAATGCAATTGGATGCCCGAACATGTAATTTTTCTCTTTGCATGACTGGTTTGGCAACATTTGGGCTCAGTCTTCCCTCGCATGAAGACCTAACCCATTATAATATAAAAAAAGAAAAAAAAATGCAAAAACATTTTCGAATTAAACAGTTCTTGATGTATATCCACTGATGATGAAAAATAATTTTTTGTCAGGAACTGGTTTAGCAATACTGGGGCAAGCCTTACGTCTTACGAGCCCTCAACCCGAACCCCTCCCCCCAAAATAAATGCATAATTATCCTGTCTCCAAAGTATGGGATAACTTCGCATTTTACTATTTCAAGTCTTTATGGGTTTCCATTGATTCCTGAGAACTAATTTTGTTGTAGAAAAAAATGGTCTATATGTCAGCATTATTTTTATGATAACCTCTTCCCCCCTAATTAGATAATACATTAAAGTTTTTGAATTTGAAGAAAATTTAGCATATTTTACGCAATTATTAATGTCTTTTCACTGAATCTGACAAACAGATTTTGAAAGGAAACCTCGTCTAACTGTACCTAACCACTGTAACAGCCTGCTGGCTAGTACAGTGGTAACGCGCTGGCTTCGCATTCACGAGGTCGAAAGATCGGTTCCCGTCCAAGACCGAGAGTTTAAGCTGCTTCCTTGCAGATACTGCTGTGGTTCGGCACCACAGTGGGGGGTTGGGGCTTGCCCCGGCTGACGAATACCCATTGTATTGTAATGGAAATAAAGGTTTATTATTATTATTATTATTATTATTATTATTATTATTATTATTATTATTATTATTATTATTATTATTAATATTATTATTATTATTATTATTATTATTATTATTATTATTATTATTATTATTATTATTATTTTTATTATTAATATTATTATTATTATTATTATTATTATTATTATTATTATTATTATTATTATTATTATTATTATTATTATTATTTATCATTATTATTATTATTATTATTATTTTTATTATTATTATTATTATTATTATTATCATTATTATTATTTTTATTATTATTATTATTATTATTATTATTATTATTATTATTATTATTATTATTATTATTATTATTATTAATACCTAAGGCAAAATTGCACTTAAACGCTTTTTGTAAATAGAGAATAACTGAGAGATACTGATGAGTATTAATCGATTCTGACATACATATCTTTGGTAGGAATCTATCCTACCAAACTTAACCTCTGACATAGTTCTATAATTTGCTTACGTTTTACGTGCCACAATTAGTCTCCATTTGGGAGTGGACATGGAGGGATTGAGGCCGGGGAATTAAGGCTAGATGCCCTTCCTAACGCCCCACCGCAAGCTCGAACTTGGGTTCGTCACTTCCCGAATCGAGCACTCCATCATTTATGCGGTTCTCTTATATGCCAACAGCATCTTCCGTTTCCCTTTAGACACCAATCCAAGTACTGACCAGATCCAATGGGGTTTAACCTCGCTGATCAAATAAAAAGCGGCGTAACCACCATGGTAAGTATGTATGGCCGTTGGCGACATAGAGAGAGAGAGAGAGAGAGAGAGAGAGAGAGAGAGAGAGAGAGAGAGAGAGAGAGAGAGAGAGAGAGAGAGAGAGAGAGAGAGAGAGAGAGAGAGAGAGAGAAATCAGTCCAGGAATAGCAAACTGATGTTCCTCAATCCCAGATGAAACACCTTGTGAGGAATTTCTTGATTATTTTATTGTGACCAAGCTTAACGTTACCTAACCGTACCTGTTTATGCATCAACTCCATATCAAGCACCTAATAATGACATCAGATATTTATTCTTGGACTGATCCGATGATAGAGTGATTTCCGTTAAAGGCAAAAAGCTTTCCTATATAACTATTCACCCCCCCACACACAAGCACACTCACACACACACACACACACACACACACACACACACACACACACACACACACACACACACACACACATATATATATATATATATATATATATATATATATATATATACATACACACACACACACACAACCTCACTTAATAAGAAAATATGATGACACTAATAAACCATACACAGCAGCTTCACAATTAAGTATAATCACGTAAAAATGCAAAATATATCTTTTGGAGGATGCAATTGGATGCCCGAACATGTAATTTTAGTCTTTGCATGCCTAGTTTGGCAAACATTTGGGCTCAGTTTTCCCTCTCATGAAGAGCTAACCCATTATGATATAAAAAAGAAGAAAAAATGCAATAACATTTTCGAATTAAACAGTTTTTGATGTATATCCACTGATGATGAAAAACAAATTTTTGTCAGGAACTGGTTTAACAGCACTGGCGCCAGCCTTACGTCTTACGAGCCCTCAACCCTCCCCCCTCCCCCCAAAAAACAATAAAAAATGCATAATTATCCTGTTTCCAAAGTATGGGATAACTTCGCATTTTACTATTTCAAGTCTTTATGGGTTTCCATTGATCCTGAGAACTATTTTTTTTTTAGAAAAAATGAGATCCCGTATGGGATCCTAGCCATACACAGAATCGCATCAGATGCGTTTATGAAATCCATTTGTGTGTCTAGTTAACTAACAATATGGTATCCTAGGTTTACACTGTTTAAGAAATAGGGCCTTAATCTACTGGAATCAGTTGCGTTTTAAGTAATTTTTATCAATACATTTGTAGAACACGTAAGCTAACCTACCTTATGGTGTAATAGTCCCAAAAATACCCAAATAATACAAAAATTATTAAAAATGCGATATTCCATATTTCAATATGAGGTTTCTCATTTCTTTCTCTTGCCCATTTCCACATTACTGTCTTATTTTTACTGAAAATTTGCTCTCAGGGTTTACTTTTTTGAGATACACAAGAGAAAATCGTATACGGCTTATAAACATTGCCGAGATGAGGAAAATTATTTTTTATGAAATTAAACTTGACGTAGCGGAAATACGCAATAGGTTCAGAGCTTTCGTATATATATATATATATATATATATATATATATATATATATATATATATATATATATATATATATATATATATATATATATATATATATGTGTGTGTGTGTGTGTGTGTGTGTGTGTGTGTGTGTGTGTGTGTGTGTGTGTGTGTGTGTAATTACCTAATTATAACTATATCTATACTTACCGGAAAGAGCCCTATGCTCGAAACTCCCCGTCTCCTGGTCTGTTCCATTTTTTATACTCAATGATGCTTACCATATTTGTGCTTAAAACTTTGAATTGAGTTAGCATTAACTACCTCCTCGCTTAACCACTTCCAGTCATCAAATATTCTTACGCTAAAAAGAAAAAAAGTACTTCCTCACATCCTGCAAAGAAATTTTCTTAAGAAACTGCAAACTTTGACCACTAGTTCTAGAGTTAATCACATCAACATATCGATCCCTATCCATACTGTCAAATCCATGAAGGAATTTAAAAATAGTCACCATATCCCCCTCATTCTTCTAGCTTCGAGAGATGAGCCTCTCCTCATAACTGAGATCGCGTACTTTGGGCGCCAGCTTCATGGCATGTCTTTGAACTTTTTCTACTTATTTATATGCTTTTCAAGTGTGGATTCCAAAAGGGTGCTGCAGATTCAAGCTTTGGCCTCACATAAATTACATAAACATATCTGAACATTTTCTTATCCATGTGTCTGAAGGCTACCCTTACATTTGCCAAGCAAGCATATGCAGTCCCTACTATGCCATTTATAGTCATTTCAGGAGACAAATATTCCAATATGCATTCTCGTACATCTCTTATTTTCTGTCTGTTGAAGTTCTGCACCTGCTATTGAGTATCAAAGCTTGGGCCTTCTCGCACTTTTACCCATTTTCATCATCTTACATTTTGAAGTATTAAATTTTATTTGCCACTTTTCCCACTACTCATGCAAGCTTTTTAAAGTTCTCTAGAAGTGTTCTCGTCTCTTCCTTTCTTCACAATCTTTGCATCATCTGCAAACATATTAAAAAAATAAATTTAATGACTTTGGTAAGTAATTTAATTATACAAGGAACAAAAATGGTCCTAAAACTGAACTATCTGGAACCTCACAACTAACTCTTCTCCAGTCAGACACTAAGTGTCTTGCTCTAACCCTCTATTACCTTCATTTTGAGTAAGTTTTTAGCCACCTATTCTTGCCATTACTTGCAGCTTCTTATTAAGTCTCGCATGTGAGACCGAATTAAATGACTTCTGAAAATCTAAGAATATGCAATTCACCAAGCCCTCTCTTTCTAGTAAGATCTGTCTTACCTCATCTTGATATTTAATAAGCTTGTTATTGGTGCTCTGCATTCTCTGAAGCCATGTTGTCTCACTAATAAAAAGTTTTAGGATTACAAGTGAAGAGACGTTTCCTTAGTAGTTTCTCTATAACTTTGCAAATTATGCTGGCCAAGGAAACAGGCCTGTTGTTTAGAGCTCCATCTCTTTTCCCCTTTTTGAAGATAAGTGCCACATTTGATTGTGTCCAGAAACTTGGAATTTTCCCAGTTTCCAGTGACCTTTCAAACATTTGACGCATTTCTTAAGTATGTAAGGGGATATAGAATCAGGACCTGCAGCTTTATGAGCATCTAACTCCATCAACGCTTTGCATACCTCTGTAGCTCAAAAGATGCTGTTCTCTAATACCGGCCCATGAACTCTTATCTCTTCAATCTGAGGGGGTGAGGTACAACTACTGTAAATTTTAACTGAAATGCCTTGTTCAATTCTTTGCAGATCTCTTCATCTGTCACAGTCTTGCTTCCATCTCCCCTCTTTAACTTTAAAACCTATTGTTTGACCTTCACTTTTCCTCAGATCAAGCCGTAGAAATGTTTGGGATTTTCATTAGCCTTCCTGGTAATATTCCTCTCATAATCTCTCTCTGCCCCTATTCTTTTATTAGGTAATAATATCTTGCTCGTAAGTGTGCCAGGCATTTATATTTTTTCAACTCGTATGCCTATTCCAGCATTTGTCTCTTCACTCTTTAGTTCTCCTATACTCATTGCTGAACCATTTCTCTCTGGCAAGAATAACTCCTATTTTGGTGTAAGGTATGCAACAAGCAACAATCTTAACATAATCCTCACGAAAGATTCCGTACATCCCTTGAACAATTTTTTGTTAAAGAAGTTCATCCAGTCAATAACTGTAAATAGATAATTAATATTGTAGTAATCTCCTTGTGGATAGTTCCTCCTTGTGTCCATCTCAGTGCTCCTACTTTCAGGAAGAATATCTTTGATTATATACACCAGGGGTGTGCAACCTGCGGCCCAAGGGCCGCATGCGGCCCTCAAAGGCTTTCATTGCGGCCCTTTCTCCTAAAAATAAATAAGCTATAGTGCGGCCCTCAGAGAGAGAGAGAGAGAGAGAGAGCGCCTCGAACTGAATATTCCAACAACTCTCTCTCTCTCTCTCTCTCTCTCTCTCTCTCTCTCTCTCTCTCTCTCTCTCTCTCTCTCTCTCTCCTCTCTCTCTCCTCTCTGTGTTTTCATCAACAATCCTTCCTCAATAACCGATGGTACGAGGGGTCATCGTTATCTGTAACCCCTTTTAAGATCATTGTAAACACCGAAACGATCATTATTTTTAAGGTTGGATGTTTACACTTTTTACACTCTGCTATGCTTTGCAGTACAGCCGTACAGGAATTAATATGGTTCTCAGTTTATCTCAGACTCAAGTGGTGAAATCAGTGTACTTCATTTGTTGTTGTTGATTTGTGATTACCGGTATTCTAAGTCTAACTCTAACCAAGTTGTTTATGTTGCAGTTTTGTGATTGGCTTTAGAAAACTTGCAAGCAAAAAATTTTGAGAATTATATATTTCTGCTGAAATTTGGTACTAATTATATTGCAATCTATCACATTATTCTTAATTAAAGCCTTTAATTAAGAAAAATGTAATAGATTGCAATATAATTAATACCACATTTTCAGCAGAAATATATAATTCTCAAAATGTTTTGCTTGCAAGTTTTCTAAAGCCAATCACAAAACTGCAACATAAACAACTTAATTAGTTAGTCTTTAATTTAAAGTTAACTTTTTCCTATTATATATTTTGCTCAGCAGGAGAGATCTTATTGCACTAATAATGGCTTCTACGAGTAAAAAACGCAAGATTTCAGATTAAAACCGGAGTTTTCAAGAGAAATGGACTGAACAATATTTATGCATACAATCAGGGGGGAAAGCATTGTGCCTTGTGTGCCATGAAACCATATCTGTTTTAAAAGAATATAACATCAAAAGACACTACATCACAAAGCACAAAGAATATGAAAATATGACAGGTGAAGCACGCAAAGAAATAATATCATTCTTGCAGAAATCTCTGAAAGGACAACAGTCAGTGTTTACAAAGAAACTTAAGGAATATGGTGCATCTCTCAAAACAAGCTTTTTGATTAGTCAAATCCTTGCAAAAAGACTCAAGCCCTATTCTGATGGTGAGGTAGTTAAAGAATTTTTGTGTGTAGCCTCAGACAATATGTTTCCTGACAAAAAGAAACTAGTTGAAAACATAAGCCTTTCAAGATATACTGTTGCTAGAAGAATAGACAGTCTTTCAGGGAATATTGAAAGTACAATTGCCAAGCGAGTTAGTGCTTTTTCTTCATACTCTGTTGCTCTTGATGAGAGTTGTGACACCGCAGACACTGCACAACTGGCTGTGTATATTAGGGGAATTGACAATGGCTATAATATTACAGAGGAAATGGCTTCACTACAAAGCATGAAGGGGACCACAACAGGACAATCTATTTTTGATGAATTGGAAAAAGCATTGGCAAGGTTTGGACTGGACTACACTAATTTAGTTTCCATTACAACAGATGGTGTGCCTGCGATGTCTGGTCAGAGAAATGGGGTTGTTGGATTACTGAAGACTAGAATGGGGTCTCAAAATATTTTGTCAATATCCAACACATTATCTGTGAATACTAGATCAAGCAGTGATAGCTCATCCCCACCCCTGGCCTTTGTTGGTTCCATTACATGTTGGTGTTGGAAAGTTTCTCATACACACAGTCTACAAACCTTGCCCAAAATGAATCCTCCCCACTGAGCAGGTCAAGATTAGTACTATTTACCTCTCTATGATTAAAATCTATCATCAAATTCCTACACTTTCTCTCCCATGCAATGTTAACAACTGTTTTTATAACTTTAATAGTACCTATATAACTTTCCTCATAATTCTAGCCTGTTGATTCAATTTTAGATTATATACGACAGCTATTTTAATGCTCTCTGAACACATACTTATGCAAACAACAAAAAATTCCTGAAACTCACTCTCTAGAGCAAACCTACACTTATGAGCAATGCTATTCCTCCAAAAGTAATCTCTCAACCCTTAATATTCTGGAGCTTTAGGAAAAACTGTGACACTGTTTATGTCCTCACTTAACTTAGTCTCTGTAATCGCCAGTATATCCGCGTTACTTTTGTGACTCCTATCCTTTAATTTTACTGCTTTACCAGCTACCTCAGCAGAATTTGTGTATAGGAGTCTTAATGAGGCTGCATCCCCTGATCTTCTAGCATTATCTTCTACCTTCTTGCAATAAGTTTTTGAGCCTTCCCATATCTTCCTTCTATATGGCCTAATAAACACTGTTATGAATTCTTGAAGGTCTTTTAGGTTTTTTGCTCTCATCTAATTCTCAACATGTGTTTCCCCTCTTAAAGGTTACTTTCGTTATTCCTGCCTCTTCCTCCCTAAAATATTTACCAATTCGGTGAATGCTTAAAATATTCTCTGAACCAAACACTACTCCAAGCTTCCTTATAATGTCTAAAACCCTAGCTTTATTATTTTCAAGTATTCCCATCCCTGCTAACTCCTGGTATTTACTAATGCCTGAGATTATCACTGTCTTCTCTTTATCACGTGCCTGTTTACTCAGTTGATTAGCCATTTCAATAACATCTTTCATTTTTCTGCAACTGTTGTCAACAGTATTTACATTTTCAAGTACCACCTCCTTCTCTTCCTCTTTTACTGCCACATTTTTCTTAACTACATCCGCAAAATATCTTGTACTGCCCTCATGTTCTGCAGTCAACCCCTGAAAATCTTTTTTATTCTATTCCTTTATCTGGACATTACAAGATGCAATCTAATATCTTTCAGATAAGAGCAGTGAACCAATATTTAGTCCATGCAGGCTGTCACTCAACTGTTTGTTATCATCTCCTTGTTTTGAAATCCTGAATTCTAGTTTTTTTCTATTTCTTTTCTCTCTTCCCCTTGTTACTCTCCTCTAAATTTCTTGTAATCTCTTTAGTGTTTATTTTCTTATAACTTATTTTCAAAGCTATCTTTCATTGCTCTATCCATATTCTGAATTTTATCATCTAGGCTTGATACGAGAACTGAAAAATCCCTGACTTTCTGTTTCAGATTCCTAAGAGCTACTACCCCTCCCATAACCCAAGCAGTTATGCCTACCACACCTCCCCAATCACTGAAAGGGGGGTTAGAGACAGAGATGGTTTGATCTTGGAGTTTAAGTCTCACAGAATAAAAAAAAGTTTTAATTTAACCTTACACAAATTTTCTTTATCTTCTTTTGAGTACTAATTTAGTTAATCTTTTCTGGGAATTATTTTCATTGTAGCACACACCCTAACCTAAATTTGACTTTAGTAATTATAAATACCCACATGAAGAAAAGCTTGAACATGCAACCGAGGAAAAACACTTGATGTCTTGAACATCTGTTTTTATTATTATTTATCATTAAGTGCTTAACTGGTCTTTTCAGAGGAAAAAGACAGTCAATTTTTTACCAAGATAAGCTATTACAGGATCAAGTTAATCTCAAGAGAATAATAAAATGCTAACTCAATTTCAACAAAAAAAATAATAAAAAGAAAACAGAGAAAAACAAAAATGAGCCACTTGGCACCTCAAATCATCAAACAATGACAGCTCGTGCTTTTTATATGTATTTTGATCGTATTATTTTCGACTACTAAAGTAACTCTTTTTCTATGCCTACATCTACACTTAATATTCTTGGATATTCATCACACATCTTTTATTATCCCTTCACATCTGACAAGTCATTACACTCTCCATCTCTGTTTCTCTTTACTTTATGTATTCTTCATGCCCAGGCCCGATGAGGGCTGTTTTATTTTTTGATTTTTCTTTGGCCCGTCCTGGTGTCACAATCATAAAAAAAAAAACAGTTATGGAAAAGCTATTTTTTTTAACAAAATTTGGAACCGTAGGATCGAGTTACTCACAGACTATAGAAGCTCCCCCAAATTCACACACAAAATTAGGTAATTTGATAATGTCCGATGCTGGTACCTCTTCTACTGCATCCGGTGTCGTCCTTTAATCCACAGAGTGGTCAAGTTCTTTGTTAGGAAAAATTGCACCGGCTATCCCATGGGAAAATCCTGACCAGTATTGGAGAGCTCGATGATGAGACTACAACATTTCTCAGAAAATACCAGAGTAACTTCTCTGAAATATTAGAGGATGAAACATTCATCCTTTCTCTTCCTTATATGGTAGATATTTTCAGCCATTTGATTAACCTCAACTTGCCCATGCAAGGCATGTTTGCTATTAATATTATTTGTCTAGAGAGGGTAGAAGATTTCAAGATGAAGCTCTCACTCTGGAAGCATCGAATGCAGGGAGGGAATGAGGGAAGCTTGCCTTTCCTTAAAGAGAAATTGGGGAATAAGACAATCAGCCCAGTTGCATGTAGAAAATAATATTGCTCTCCTCTTGCACCTTAAGACCACCATGGCAAAGAACTTTCCCAAGGATCATACATTTCCAGAATGGATTCAGCATTCCTTCCTGACACACATGAGTGATGCTGATAACTTGAAGGAGTAGCTTATTAATTGCAGGAGGACCAGGGTTGTCAGACAAAATTCTGTACATTACCACTGTCTGATTTTTGGCGTGACCAGTTGGTAGTGTACCCTGGACTAGCGAGGGCAGCGCTAGAGATGATCATTCCATTTCCATCTACCTACCTGTGTGAGAAGGCATACTCCACCATGTTCCTGATCAAAACAATTGTCTGGAACCGCCTTCAAGGTGGGTTGCTCCACGATATGAGGGTGACCCTGGCCAAAACAATGCTTCGATTTGAGAAACTAGTCACGCATAAAGCATCAACAAAAAATATATTGATGATTGCATGCTTGATTGCCCTGATGTGTAGGTATGATTGACTTTGTTCATGTTTTTACCAATAGTATTGGCATTCTAAATGTCTTTGTTTTGGAGAATGAACAAAATAAATGATGAAGCAGTACTGCATTTCACTTTACTTTATCCTTCTAGTAGCCAGATTTTCAGCAGAGTTAGAGGACGGTGAACTGCTTAGGCCTGCCTACAGGGGGTGCTGAGGTCGGAAAAGGTTAAGAAATGCAGCTTAGGGAGTATATTTTTTCATACTAAAAGTTTCTCAATGTAACCGTTGTTCAGCATATAAAAAAAAAAATAGTGGATTAATTAAAAACAAACCACTCGCCGTACGTACCTCAATGAAGTTTGGAAGCGCTTTCCAACAGGTTTTGATGTTACAGGAGCCTGAGACACCGTGGCATTTACATTGTGTAGTTAATGAGGCTTCTACGATCTGTTGTAATTAAAATAAAAAAATTATGATTAAATAAATCAATAACGTACTGTAAAATCTTATAGTTTTTTTTAGAATGATAACATTTAAATTCATTGATTATAAGATATTTTGCTAGAGGGGCATTATGTGGACATGCTATGTGGAATTGTACAGGTAATACAGTATAATTGTCTTTTTCTAACTTCGTTCAAGTCCGTGCTCATCTCACGTATGGATTTATGTTTCAAAGAGGCTAGTGAGATACAGCGACCACATGTGAAGATGAAAATAACTGCTACTGAAGAATAATAGTAATAATAATAATAATAATAATAATAATAATAATAATAATAATAATAATAATAATAATAATAATAATAATAATAATAATAATAATAATAGTAATAATAATAATAATAATAATAATAATAATAATGATAATAATAATAATAATAATAATAATAATAATAATAATAATAATAATAATAATAATAATAATAATAATAATAATAATAATAATAAGAAGAAGAAGAAGAAGAAGAAGAA
>JAXCGZ010021140.1:17500-20000 GCA_037179515.1 Halocaridina rubra | reverse complement strand
GAAATATGGGAAGATAGTAGATTGCTGCATACCTGTCATCAAAGTAGGTGTAATTCATGCCAGAGAGAAATGGTTCGATAATGGGTGTAAAAGAGCTAAGGAGTGGAGAGACAAATGCTGGAAAAGGTATAGGAGGAGAAAAAACATAAATGCCTGGCAAACCTACAAAAGAGCAAGAAATGACTACCTAAGTAAAAGGAGAGAGGCAGAGAGAGACTATGAGAGGGACATCACCAGGAAGGCTAAAGAAAATCCCAAGCTTTTCCACAGCTTTATCAGAGGAAAACTGAAGGTAAAAGAACAGGTTTTAAGGCTAAAGAGAGCGGATGGAAGCATCACTGAGATGGATGAAGAGATCTGCAAAGAATTGAACAAGGAGTTTCAGTCAGTATTTACAGTAGAAAATACCCCACCCCCTCAGATTGCAGAGATAAAAGCTCAAGGGCCGGTATTAGAGAACATCAACCTTACAGCCACAGAGGTATGCAAAGCGCTGATGGATTTAGATGTTCATAAAGATATAGGTCCTGATGACATATCCCCTCATGTGCTTAAAAAATGCGCAAACTCAGTATCAGTGGCACTAAGTATCATATTTAAAAAGTCACTGGAGTCAGGGGAGATTCCAAGATGCTGGAAACAAGCAAATGTGATACCTATCTTCAAAATGGGAAGGAGGGATACGGCTTTAAACTATAGACCAGTTTCCTTGACCAGCATAGTTTGCAAAGTTATGGAGAAACTACTAAGGAAACATATCTCTCTTCACTTGGAATCCTTCAACTTTTTGTCAGTGAGGCAACATGGCTTCAGAGAAGGTAGATCAACAGTAACAAACTTATTAGAATTTTATGATGAGGTAAGCCAAATCTTACAGGAAAGAGAGGGCTGGGCAGATTGCATATTCCTAGACTTCCAGAAAGCGTTTGACACTGTTCCACATGGGAGACTTATTAGGAACCTGCAAGCAATGGCTAGAATAGGTGGCAATGTTTTGGAATGGATAAAAACTTACTTAGAAGGAAGGGAACAGAGGGTTATAGTAAGACACTCAGTGTCTGAATGGAGAAGAGTTAGTATTGGAGTTCCACAGGGTTCAGTTTTAGGGCCACTTTTGTTCCTAGTATATGTAAATGACCTACCAGCGTCTGTAAATTCATTCATGAATATGTTTGCAGATGATGCAAAGATTGTGAAGAAAGTAAAAAACGAGAACAATGGTAGAGAGATTCAAGAGGATCTAAATAATCTGCATGAGTGGTCAGAAAAGTGGCTAATGAAATTCAATACTTCAAAAAGTAAGGTAATGAGAATGGGTACAAGTGCAAGAAGGCCCAAGATTGACTACTCGGTGGCTGGAGTACAACTTCAAGAGACAGAAAATGAGAGAGATCTAGGAGTAAACATACTGGCAGATTTGTCTCCAGAAATACATATAAATGGCATAGTAAGGGCAGCATATGCATTCTTATCAAATGTAAGGGTAGCCTTCAGGCACATGGACAAGGAAATGTTCAGAAATATTTATGTAACCTATGTGAGGCCAAAACTCGAATATGCAGCCCCCTTTTGGAATCCGCACTTGAAAAAGCACATAGCTAAGCTTGAAAAAGTTTAAAGACATGCCACGAAACTGGTGCCAGAAATACGCAATCTCAGTTATGATGAGAGGCTGAGGGAATTAGACTTACCATCACTCGAAGCTAGAAGAGTGAGGGGGGATATGGTGACAGTCTTTAAATTCCTTCATGGTTATGATAGAGTGGATAGGGATCGACATTTTGATATGACTGGCTCTAGAACTAAAGGTCATAGTTTGAAGCTTCGTAAGAAAACTTCTTTGCAGGATGTAAGGAAATACTTTTTCAGTGTAAGAGTAGTTGATAATTGGAATTCGCTAAGCGAGGAGGTAGTTAATGCTATCTCAATCCATAGCTTTAAGGACAGGTATGATAAGTATCACTAAGTCTAAAATGGAACCGATCAGGAGACGGGAAGATACGAGCTTTGGGCTCTTTCCCGTAAACACAATTAGGTAATCACAATTAAGTAATCACACACACACACACACACACACACTATATATATATATATATATATATATATATATATATATATATATATATATATATATATATATATATATATATATATATGAAGGTAGCTTCGAAGGAAAAATTAAACGATCTAATGCTAAGATCATTCAAACTGTAGTGTATAGTTCATCTTCAGTTGCTCTACAGATGGACTATAGTACTGCCTGCATAATCTCAGCACTCCGTCGTTTCATTTTCCCTTCGGTGCTAACCTCTGTTCATCTGTGTATCACGTGTTTATATTTTCGTGATATAAAGACGCACACACACTAATATATATATATATATATATATATATATATATATATATATATATATATATATATATATATATATATATTATATATATATATATATATATATATATATATATATATATATATATATATATATATATATATATA
>JAXCGZ010021140.1:0-7500 GCA_037179515.1 Halocaridina rubra | reverse complement strand
TTTCAATAGTGCATATTTAGAAGTAGTTACAAAAATATTCTTAACATTTAGCCCAAATAGTTTTCGATATGTATTCGTACATTTTGTAAAAGCATTTTATTACGATTGATATCATTATTAATATATTCAGTTATTTACTCATTACTCGGTTATTATTATTTTTTTTTTCATTTCTATGACTTATACAAGAACAATAGGACGAACAGTTTGAGCTCTGTCGAATCCAAAGCTAATGACCATAGATAGTGTCATAGTACTGACCTACCTTACACGTCTAATGATGTACTCATCAATCCCTCTGAGCAACACATAGCTAAAGGTGGTTCTGGCAAAGAGAATAGCTGTAAGAGCTACCGGTAAAACCATAGATATATCTTGGATGAGAAATATGAGTTGCAAAGAGCGCTTATTTTGATTAAAAGTAAAGTTGGATTGGCCAGGTCTCCCAAAGTTTGTTATATAGTCATAGGGGTCTGGGTACCAAAACTTGAGTTAGGAAATGAAAGTGTGAATGGCGTTATAATATTAAGTTTGGTTTGGTTAACTTGCTAGGTTTGTGAGAACTAGAAAAAGCCCACCTATGGCTAGTCTGAGGTACGTTTTCTCCAAATAATTCTAATATCTTACCTTCGGGAAGGCAATAGCTATGAGGCGAAGCATAGTCATTTACAATGATTGAGTTCATACCTTCAAGTCAACAGTATCTTACTACGGTTCCCAATTACCATTATAACCACAACTCACCACCACCTGTTACAACTAAAGCATTGTGATATCAGCGGGGTATAGATTCTCCTGTAGTTGTTAACCACCTCATGTTAATATTGTACACCACCATTCACATCTTCCTCTCTTATTCAGATCAATTGAGCTATGGCATTCAGGAATTAATATTGTTATAATAATAATAATAATAATAATAATAATAATAATAATAATAATAATAATAATAATAATAATAATAATAATAATAATAATAATAATAATAATAATAATAATAATAACTATTATTATCATCATCAATTATTATTATTATTATTATTATTATTATTATTATTATTATTATTATTATTATTATTATTATTATTATTATTACCGTTGATCCTCTGAAGATTGGGTGTCATATAGCTATCTGTAGAGAAATCTCCAGTTATTTACGCACTCGAAAGTTAAGGTAAGGCCACCTATGAGATGTCTATGAAAGTCACTGCAAATGGACATGGTAAATTCTTATAAGTAATTGTACTAACCTAAATATTGATCCGAGCAGGTTTAGAGAATATCTATCTAATCGCAACCAATCTATTCATCTTAAAAACATTATTTCTATGCCAAAAATGTATCACTTGGTGTTCCACAGGGATCAGTACTTGGTCCTCTCCATTTACGTAAATGATCTATCTTCTTTCATTTCTGACTGGCTAGTCGTAAAATATGCCGATGACACTCAACTACTCCTTAGTGGTGATATTAATAATCTCCCAGAGCTAATCTTGAGAGCAGAAAACACTCTGTCAAAAATTAAAACCTATTTTCAAGAAATAGGGCGGTTAATTAACGAAAGTAAAACACAATGCATGTTTATTGGCTCAAGGTTCCATATAGCACAAATTCCAGAAAATCAACAATTAATTTTTACGGCAATATCATTACACCTAACAAAACAGTCAAAAACCTAGGAATTCACTTTGATAACTACATGTTCTTTGATACCCATATAAATTAAGTGTGCAAAAAGTTTACAGGAACATTAATGTACTTATCAAGTATAAAAGACAATTTTGAGACTACCACGCGAGTAACTATTGTTGAATCTCTAGCTCTAAGTCACATTAATTACTGCACAACTGTATGGGAAGCTACCACTAAGACTCAGATAAACAGAATACAGAAGCTTATTAATTTTGCAGCTCGAGTTGCTCTGGGAGGAATAAGAAAATATGACCACATCACACCAGATCTCAAGAAACTTGGGTGGCTATGGGCAGAAAACAAGGTCGCTTATGATATTAATGTTTTTGTATGTAAAATTTTGAACCATCATTATCCTAGCTGGCTATTTGATTTAAAAACAGTCAGGGATATAAGGGGAACCAGCACAAGACAGAGTAGTGAGCTCTTTATTCAAAGAACAAATGTAGAAGCAGGTTAAAAGATGATCACTATTAAAGGGCCAACACTCTGGAACAATATTCCAGAGCATCTTAAAAATGCATCCTCCTTCGCAGCTTTCAAAGGCAAACTATATAGTTTTCTATTGTTGAGGGCAGTTTCTGCCTATTCCGGTGTCACACTCATAAAAAAAAAAAACCTGATATCGCCTTCTCTGTTCCCTAAGTTAAGAACTAATTATTCTCATTGTAAGAAAAACAATTTTGTTGATGATGCCGATAATAACGATCCTGTATCGAGTATTATTACTACCACATTATTATTAACATTATTGTTAACATTTTTATTACAGTATTATCATTTTCTAGGAAAGCTACATTTAATTTAAGTGTATGCATTGCCCTCTTACTTATAAGGTCAATTATATGTCTACTTATAAGTTACTCTTAATTATAGAAGAATAACCATTGTAAAAAAATGGAAATAAATGTCTGTTTGTTTGTTTGTTTGTTCGTATTCGGGGTAAAAGAGCACCCCACCACTCGGCTACATCTAATAAATACCTAAAATTCCTTATACTCAACTACAGCTACATCACATAAACATCTCAATTAATACTGTTTCATATTGTCCATTTCTAAGATATATATTAGAATTAAAGTTAAAAAGTAACGTAATTGAGGTAATTTCCTATGCCTTTCTCTCCCCCCCCCCCTCAATCTTCACCTTGAGGAATCCTCTTCACTGAGGAATAGCGTCATAGTCAACCAAATACAAAAATCGTTAGCTACCGTTTTGGATAGCTTTCGCTTTTAACTGCCGTTTTTATGATGTAGTTGTTATTACAAGTTTTAACTTATGGTAATATATACAGGTTTTGGTACAGGGGAAAGTACACTCATTGTTAATGTGGCTTATAATAGATATACTTTATTCGGGAACACTTTTCTTAATATGACAGCACTGTGCCACACGGAAATCAACTCTAGGACCTTTGGCAACGTTTTCATAAGTCTTAGAGACGAAAATTGTGGTGGGTAACGTTATATATTGTTTACAATTGTTATCATTTGCTTCAATGCTTGACTATTCCTAATTCTAATGCCAGGAGCATAAATGCTTCTGTATATTTATCACATCCAGGGAAAATTAATTTTATTAGTTTTTAGTCAAACCGTTGGTCAATCAGTGAATATAGAAACTGGTTTCCACCCAGGAAGTGCCAAATTTAAACAATGCACGGTGGATATACTTTGGTATAACCAATTGATTGTAAAGAAGAGGATAGTGGTGTTCCTCGCATGATAGTAATAGCCCTTATGATGTCAGTAGGTCAGTGAGTACAACATGAGATGTCGGGGTGCGTGGTAAATTCGTGGCAGGTAATAAAGTCAGAGGAAAAAATTCACCGACAAAAATACACAGGTTAGGTAAGGTTAGTTATGTTGGGTTAGATTAGATGTGACTTTTCCCTGAAGCTTCTTCTGTGATTTTTTTGCCTGACTTTTAGTCCTGTGACTTTTTTACCTGGATTCGGTAAATTATCGTCTTCCCGGTACTGCATTCTTTGAAGGAGTTTTTTTTTTTTTTTTTTACTTCATTGGGCCTCTCATATACTGTCCTCATTAATGTAGTTCAGTTCAAGTTTCTATGTGTTATTACTTGTCTCCCATTGTCAAATATAATTTCATTTTTAATTCTGGCGAGTAGTATTGTTAGTGTACAGGATACGTTTAAAAATCAACTTCCTCTTCCTGTTAGTTTGAGTGGAAAAAACGAAATCTTTTATCTAAACAGTTGAACCCATACTCGACTTCTCTCTCTCTCTCTCTCTCTTTTTTTTTAGCTCTCATGAGATCTAGTAAGTTATTTAGTGTACAGGACCTTTAAATGAGTATTATTACCCATTGGCCTCGCTCCCATGATTAACATTGCTTCAGTATTTTTATATGTGAGTGGTAAGGCGTTGGTCAAAGTACAGGATCTCTCTATAAACGGCGAATCTTATTCTATCCAAGGGTCAGATTTTCTTGTATTCCTAAATCTTGTGAATGGAAATGGGTGAGTCAGGGTGCAGGGCCTACTCAAGAGCAAAACGCCCTATTTTACCTCTCAAGCAGCTATAATATACTTAATTTTGTGAGTGGTAACGCTTTAGTCATAGAACAAGACCCTCACCTTTGTTTTCCTACTACTTCGAGTAGACATAAATATATCTTTGGCGTCAATGAAATCCCTGGCAAACCTTGCTCCAAATTTGACGTTGTCACCACAACCACCCCATTTGAATTGACCATTCGGAGGTTCCTGTGGGACGTTCCCACAGCCACAGAGTACAAGAGTGCCTTGTGAGCAAGCTCTGGATACTGCCCACGTGACGGCAGCTGAACTAAGAGCATGGACCACTGCCTGTTCGCGTGTACCTGCAAGGAAATCGAAAAGAAAATGTTTACTGTGTTAAGAGCTTGCCATCTAATTTGGGTTTGTAAGAATGTTAAAGTTGTATAATGCTTGTGCACCTTATAAAGTAAATAAACTGGCAATTATCATTAACAGCATCATTACTTTTATTATTATTATTATTATTATTATTATTATTATTATTATTATTATTATTATTATTATTATTATTATTATTATTATTATTATTATTGTTTTTGCTGTTGTTATTATTATTATTATCATTATAACAATTATAAAAATAATAATAATAATAATAATTATAATAATAATAATAATGATAATAATAATAATAATAATAATAATAATAATAAAAATAATAATAATAATAATAATAATAATAATAATAATAATAATAATAATAATAATAATAATAATAATTATAATAATAATTATAATTATAATTATAATAATAGTTATTATTATTATTATTATTATTATTACATTTATTATTATTATTATTATTATTATTATTATTATTATTATTATTATTATTATTATTATTATTAGAAGTAGTAGTAGTAGTAGTAGTAGTAGTAGTAGTAGTAGTAGTAGTAGTAGTAGTAGTAGTAGCAGTAGGTGAGAAAGTTACGATATAACGTCATACACTATGTTGGAAAAATATGAGAGGTCATATACCTTAAGAAAAATTAAAAATTAAAATTAGAAGATATAATAAAATAGCATGTTGAGCTTTATCATCTCTCTCTCTCTCTCTCTCTCTCTCTCTCTCTCTCTCTCTCTCTCTCTCTCTCTCTCTCTCTCTCTCTCTCTCTCTCTCTCTATCTATCTATCTATCTATCTATCTATCTATCTATCTATCTATCTATCTATCTCACTTTCTCTCTCTCTCTCTTTCCCTTTTCAAAAATAACACCGGGACAGTAAAGTAAAAGAAAATTGCCCTCATCGGTCCCTGGCACCAAGAAAATATTAAAGAAAAGGAGAGTTATTGAGATGACGATTGTTGTGACTTGTAAGATGAGAAGCGAAAGTAGGAAACTGGTGACATATTCGCTTAAATATTCGGCGAAGATATCGGAAGAGAAAAGGAGAGTAACAAATGGAAGACTTAACACTGAACTGTCCTAGTCAGTCCTATTTTATATATATATATATATATATATATATATATATATATATATATATATATATATATATATATATATATATATAAATATATATATATATATATATATATATATATATATATATATATATATATATATATTATATATATATATATATATATATATATATATATATATATATATATATATATATATATATATATATATATATATATATATATATATATATATATATATATATATATATATATATATATATATATATATATATATATATATGTACATATATATATATACTATATATATATATATATATATATATATATATATATATATATATATATATATATATATATATATATATATATATATATATATATATATATATATATATGAATATGAATATGTATATGAATCATTTTTTACCCAGACCGGGACTCGAACCTAGGACTTATGATTACTAAGTCAAGGCGCTACCACTACACCACAGAAGGTTAAAAGGAATCCAACCTTATAGCTTATATCTGCTATACTTAGGAATGAACGCATTATAACTGAATGCCACTATGTTCATATTACAGATTTTCCAACCTCACTCGTGGCTTCATTTTAGCATTTAATTCAATTCCCAATCTCATTCGGGCCATGAAATACAAATAAGCACATTACATATGTAAAAACATGAATCATTTTTTACCCCGACCGGGACTCGAATCTAGGACTTATGATTACTAAGTCAAGGCGCTACCACTACACCACAGAAGGTTAAAAGGAATCCAACCTTATATCTTATATCTGCTATACTTAGGAATGAACGCATTCTAACTGAATGCCACTATGTTCATATTACAGATTCACCAACCTCACTCGTGGCTTCATTTTAGCATTTAATTCAATTCCCAATCTCATTCGGGCCATGAAATACAAATAAGCACATTACATATGTGAACACATGAATCATTTTTTACCCCGACTGGACTCGAACCTAGGACTTATGATCACTAAGTCAAGGCGCTACCACTATACCTCAGAAGGTTAAAAGGAATCCAACCTTATAGCTTATATTTGCTATACTTAGGAATGAACGCATTCCAACTGAATGCCACTATGTTCATATTACAGATTCCCCAACCTCACTCGTGGCTTCATTTTAGCATTTAATTCAATTCCCAATCTCATTCGGGCCATGAAATACAAATAAGCACATTACATATGTGAAAACATGAATCATATTTTACCCCGAAAGGGACTCGAACCTAGGACTTATGATTACTAAGTCAAGGCGCTACCACTTCACCACAGAAAAGTTAAAAGGAATCCAACCTTATAGCTTATATCTGCTATACTTAGGAATGAACGCATTCTAACTGAATGCCACTATGTTCATATTACAGATTCCCCAACCTCACTCGTGGCTTCATTTTAGCATTTAATTCAATTCCCAATCTCATTCGGGCCATGAAATACAATTAAGCACATTACATATGTGAAAACATAAATCATTTTTTACCCCGACCTAGACTCGAACCTAGGACTTATGATTACTAAGTCAAGGCGCTACCACTACACCACAGAAGGTTAAAAGGAATCCAACCTTATAGCTTATATCTGCTATACTTAGGAATGAACGCATTCTAACTGAATGCCACTATGTTCATATTACAGATTCCCCAACCTCACTCGTGGCTTCATTTTACCAATTAACTCAATTTCCAATCTCATTCGGGCCATGAAATATCCAAATAAGCACATTACCTATGTGAAAACATGAACCATTTTTTACTCCGACCGGGACTCGAACCTAGGACTTATGATTACTAAATCAAAGTGCTACCAC